>CABHPP010109015.1:0-16050 GCA_902168425.1 Peromyscus attwateri
GTGCAATCCTTTCCCTTTGAGGGTGGGCTAGACATAATGACTTGTTTCTAAGAAAAACAAGCAGGAAAACTACTGGGATATAACTTCTGACATTCATTTTTCAAAGTCTGTGTCCTCATCTGACCCTGTCCTTTTCCCCAGCCCATCTCAACTTGCTTGCTTGCTCTCCTCAAGTAAACTACCATGTTGTACATTGCCCTGTGGAAAGCCACATATAGCCAGGAACTGACAGTCATCTATTTCTGACCAATATCTATGAAGAAATGAAGACCTCAGTTAACCAGCAAGAAACCGGCTTCCATGTGAGGAATTTGAAGTGAACCCTTCCCATATGATTTGAGATGAACCAGATTTAGTTGACTGTGATTACTATCTTATGAGGGATCCCAGACAGGGAACCCAGTGAGGCCATAATTCTTGACCCACAAGATACTGTGAGGTAGTATTTGTTGTTTTCCTGTTCAAGGTTTAGGGTAACTTGTTTTACTACAAAAGATAACTAAGTTCCTTCTGCAATAACCCTTATTTCTCCTATTGTCTATTTGGAGAATGGCCAGACTTAAGTGTCTACAGCCTCTACAAATCATCTCTTAAATATCAACATGCAGAATAAAATTTAAAGTTCTTGAAGGACCTAAAGTATCCTACAGCAGCCTGTTCCTTTGTCCTCAAATCATACTACTCACATCTCAGCCCACAGATGTTGTGGGTATTCCTCAGGAATGCTGGGTATGCTCACACACTGGCCTTTCCCTAAAATGAATCCCTACACCATTGCTGCTTTCAAATGTTTGATCAAATGTTCTCTTCTTAATGAAGCATCATTTTGGAAACTGACATGTAACTTCTCTTTCTCTCCTCCATTTTCCTTACCAATACCATCCATCACCTTCTAATTGGTTGCTTATTAAGTCTTTTGTTAAGTCTATTCCTCTATAAAATTTTTCACCAGGGCATTTTGGGGTCAGAGAAAAATCTCACTCAAGGGAACCTCTCAGGATCTACAAGGATGACCCCAGCTAAGACTTCTAGCAACAGGGGATATGTAGCCTGAACTGACCATCTCCTGGGACCAGGCTGTCAGGGACAAGGACAGAACCTCTAGTTAATGGAAAAATACAGACCCCCGATAAGACAGGGAACTAGATCATCTTACAGTCAGGTTGCCTAGCAATAGGACATTGAATAGAGCCCTTGACCTTTTCACCCTATAAACATCCTGTTAGCTTGCCCCACCCTATGCAGATAACAGCTTCTTGCTCCCCCAACCCTGCAGGAACTATATAAACCCTCCTGGAGAAAAAATAAAGTTGCACCTTGATCAGAAATCTTGTCTTGGTGTATTTCCTTTGTGTCTCCTGTCCCTATCATTCCATCCTTAGGGTGGTCGAGAACCCGTTGAAGCCCTGCTGGCTGGGGCACCAGGCAAGGCTTCAAGTGGAGGGACCGGGACACCAACCAGCCACACAACCTTTAACCTACAGTCTGTCCTGCTTATGGGATGTGCTGGGGTAAGGGTGGCCTGGAGATTGAGGGAGTGGCCAACCAATGACTGGTCTAGCCTAAAACCCATGCCAGGAGAGTAAGCTCACCCCTGACACTGTCTGGAGTGCCAGAACCCAGAGGCTGGATGACCTAAAGACCTAGGATAGAACCAAACACCACTGGAGGAAAAACAATGTCAATGTAATGATGCTTAACAATATTCTCCTGTACTCATAGATTGGTGCCTAGCCCAGTTGTCTTCAGAGAGGCTTCATCCAACAACTAACAATATTGTTATCCTCAGAGATTGGTGCCTAGCCCAATTGTCAGAGAGGCTTCATACAGCAACTGATGGGAACAGATGCAGAGACCCACAGCCAAACATTAGGCAAAGCTCAGCTAGGGGAATCCAGCAGAAGAGGGGGAGAAAGGATTATAGGACTCAGAGGGGTCAAGGGCACCACAAGAAAACCCACAGAATCAACTAACCTGGGCTCATAGGGGCTCACAGAGACTGAACTGACAACCAGGGAGCCTGCATGAGACTGACCCAGGTCCTCTGCATATATGTTACAGTTGTACAGCTTGGTCTTCTTGTGGGACTTCTAACAGTGGGGTGTGTAGGGGAGGGTGCTGACTCTGACTCTTTTACTATCTTTTGTAACCCTACTCCTCATACTGGTTGCCTTGTCCAGCCTTAATACAAGGGGGGAGGTACTTAGTCTTACTGAAACTTGATATGCCATGTTTTGTTGATATCCATGGGAGGCCTGCCCTTCCCCCCCCCAACAGAAATGGAGGAGTGGACTGGGGAGTGGGAACAGAGGGGGATGATGAGGGACTGAGAAGAGAGAAGGGAGGAGAAACTGCAGCTGGAATGTAAAATAAATTAATTTTAATTTTTTGTACCAGTTCAAAGATTAGATTATACTTGTGTAGACATCTTTCCAAGAAACTAGAACCATTATGGAATAACAGTTTAAGAATTAAAAATGGGGGGCTGGAGAGAGGACTCATTGATTAAGAGAACTGGCTGCTCTGCCAGAGAACCTGGGTTCAGATCCCAGCACTTACATGGCAGATCACAATTGTCTGTAACTCCTGTTCCAAAAGATCTAAAGCCCTCTTCTGGCCTTCTCAAGACTAGTTAACATGTGGTACACAAAGATACATCCTGCCCCCACACTCATACACATAAAATAAATAAATTATAGTTTTAAATTAAAAAGAGGATAACATAGACAGATACATTGATAAATTAAATACATGTACAATGTTTCAGTGTTGAATGTATTAAGCCAAATAAAAGTTCACAAACTCACACATGAGACTATGACAAACAATGGACGTGTGTGTCTGCTGAGAGCTTTTACTAACTATCATATCTCACTCATTATGGAAGTATGTAATGGTCCCTAGGCATTCTCTGGACTTATCAGAACTTAACTCTTTAGTAACAGTTCTGTTTCCCTGTTAGGGTTTATGGGTTTACATCATACTCTTACTGTGACCCTGAAATAACTAACTCCCTGGTAACTTGTCAGGTGCCCCTAAATGAAGAACTCTTATTCTGCTCACGTCCTTCTAAGATGAAAGGCCTGCACTCAGCTGTGGCAAGCAGCCCCATCCCCAAGGCAGCTTGAGTCTAAGAGGTGGTAGTGTGTTACTGGTCTTAGTATACAAAGTGCAGAGAACCACACTGTGTGTGCATTAGTGGTCTGCAATGTTTCACCACCGAAGAAGCATCTTTATTCATTGATACTTGAAACCTAGCTCTGTCTCTACCTCCTGCCCTTTTCCTCTTATCCAGGTATACATGCCTGTACACACACACATACACAGGGCCGGGAGATGAGAGTTAGTTATTTTCCTACATGGCCTTTGACTCTTCCAGCTTTACAGTGTGTGGTAATAAGAACAAAGGAAGTACATGCTTTATATCTAACTTTTTAATAATGATTCTATGATTTCTAGTGCTTTTTATGCCCATCCATAATAACTGAACTCTCTCTCTCTCTCTCTCTCTCTCTCTCTCTCTCTCTCTCTCTCTCACACACACACACACACACACACACACACACACACACACACACACCTTGAATCACATTGACAAGAGGAAAGAGACGTCTTAGACAGGCCCCCTGGCTTATGTAGACCATTAGTGAATCCAGCATGAGTCAATGGAGTCCGCACTGTTCTCTGTCAAACAGCTTGTGGGGACCGTGATGAGATCCAGGGCACTGGTAACTACACCAGGACAGGCTCTGCAGAACCACTGACTCAGCGGCACATCAAAAGGACTGGATGGGCAGACCATCCCTAGGGGCATCTGGGTGGCTATTCTTTTGCATCCAGAGCAGTCTTTACCCAGCACCACAGCCAAGGCTGAAGGCAGGGTGAAGAGAAGATGAGGGGTAGGAGGAATGAGGGCAGCTACCCCACCTTTTAGGTTGTATGTTCATCTTTAAAAGCCTTTATTAAGAGCCTAATAGCAATCTAATGACATATGGGCAGAAACTAGTGCTAAATGCTGAAACCACAGGGTCTGTGTTTGAATCATCATGCTCCCACTTCCCGATGATGTAGCTTTCAGGAAATCTGTTAAATTTGTTCTAAGTTTCAGTTTATTTGTAAAATGTTGATAAAAATATTTCTTATCTCTAAGAACTGCTGCATCAGGGCATATGAATGTCAAGTGCTTTTGAACATCGCCAGGCACACAGTACACATTCAGAACGAGTTATCATCAACTGCTGTTATCAGTGTCTGCTGGCCCATGCGCAAAGTGCTGTGTGTGCAGCGAGAAGACACAAAGTCTTGGTTATTATGATGTGTGTGCTTTACTGGGGGTGACAACAGTCCACAAGTAGTCAAGGAAATATGATGTAAGTGAGATGGTAACAAGTGACATGGAGAAAGCAAAGGAGAGATTAGGAATGAAGTGACTGTCCTCTTGAGAATAAGAGGGATGAGGTTAACACAAGGCCAGCTCTCGCCATTCTCTATCACGTCAAATCTCTAGCCTCAGAGGGGAGCAGATTAAACCACGCAGCCCCCTCTATCATGCAGAATAATAATGTCTGGAGAAGTGCCCTTGCTGAGTCCTTGATACCCCAGGGCTGGGAAGTCACTTCTCTTCTCTCTGAGATTGCTGCTCAGCATCTTTCAATGTTACATCTATTTTGTATCCCAAAGCCCTTGTTCTTTTAAATATATTAATAATAAAAAAATCTTAACAAAAAGGCTAGGATCAGTGAAAAGTCATCTATACCAACAGCCACACTCCCTTAAAAAGAGGCAGTGAGAGTGTCCTGTTACCTTTGCAAGAAACAGCATCTTTAAGTTGATGAGGAAACTACAACATGGTACAGAGCATAGCTCATTCGTATCTATATAGTCCTAAAGAATGCCTTCAAGTAACTTCTGAAATTGAATGACCTATTCAGTGGAAGCTTCTGAGGCAACAGAACGCCCCAATCATAGTTCTCTTTGCCCTCACATCTGCTGCTTGCTCCCAGCCTATTTAATATCCCCCTTCTGTCTTCTTAATGGGGAGTTTGGGAAGCGCTACATATCCACATCAAATGTGACCCATGCCATTTCCCTAGAATTAGGCAATACTGACCTGGTGGGCATGTGACATTTGCATCTGCAAGGAGTCATCAAGGACAAGAAGAGTCCACATGGAGGAAGAGTGACTCAGGTCTTTCTACGTCAAACTTTATCATCACTGCTCATCACCTAAGGAGGAGGAGGAAGTGGGGGGATAAAAGAGAAGAGAAGAAAGAAAAGCATATAGTGATTTGCAACATTACCTTTATCCAAAGGTTATCTTGCTTTCTCCTTGCAAGAGCAGTGAAAGACACTCTCAACACCCACTAGAAGCTGGGAATCCCAAAGTTCTCTCAATGTCCATGGAAAGAACTAAGGGGATCCTTCCCAGATTTCTGTACAAGATATTGAAGTAATCAGCAGCCACAGGTACACTACAGACTGAGTTCTTTAAAGTAAGTCAGCTGTCTTTGAACACCAGCAGCTAACACAGCAAGAACAGTACAGATGCTTCACGAGTGTGTGTGCCATGAAGGGTGGAAATGAACAAATGTCTCCAAAGCAGCATTTTAATGTTTCCCCATAATTACATGTCCAAATGGCAGAGGGGAATAAATTCTCACTGGCCTTAGGGGAGAGGAAGTAAGTTCTCAGCATGAGGCTTGGTTGTTAATATCCCCTAATTAAAATAGTTCTGTGTCCCTGGTATTCTGAAATTATATTGTTCAAGGAAAATACTAAGAAGTTGCCAAAATACTTGAGCAAATGCATTTCTTATGAAGATATTTAAGATTTGGGTCCTTTCCTGAATGGTCATGAAACAGTTCAACCTGCAAGTCATGGCTCTTGAGAAAAACATGTATTTCAACAAATTTTGTTCCATTGAATATAATACCTCACTCTTACACAGCTAACATCACTCTGTTAACACTCTCTGCACATATGTGCATGTACACGCACACACACACACCACTTCTTCTGCAAAGGGTCACTATGAGCAAGGTAATGATTAGAACTCAGCACCGTCACATGCAGTCCCAAAAGAGCTTGACAAACACACAGACTGTCTCTCAGATATATCAGATACAGCCCTGAGAGGACATGGGACTCTGCCACAATCGCCTGGCTCTGGTTTGCACTTGTCAGAACTCTGCAGCCAACACCTCTCAGAGGCTTCGTGAGCACAGAAGTTTCTCAAGACCCTTCTCAACACGACCCTCAGCAGCTTTCGCATTGGATCCTACTTAGTCCCTGTACCAAAGCTGTGAAATTCCACTATTTCGATTCTTCCCAAGTTTTTGCATTGGGAGTTCTCTCTTTCAATTTATTACTTCTTCCAACTGTAAAACTTGTCCTGACCTCACTTCTTAAGCTTGGCTTGCCTTCCTTCTGCTCCCTCATTCTCTGCCTCTGACCTCCCACTCATTCTTTAAAACAGCAAACATTTTCTCCCCAGAAGCCCGGCCTCTTCCCCCAGGCAATTGTAGTCTCTGTGAGAAGGTGAGCCCTGTCAATAGGGAGGCTGTGTGGTTGTACCAAAATGTGTAAGTCTGGCAGCAGCTAGGTCTGGAGTGGATTCCACCTCCACCTTACCAGCTAGGGAAGTCTTTTAGCCTGGCTACATCTCTGTCCCCTGCTGTCCTATTGGTGAAAATAACATGACTTAGAATTCCTGGAAATGACAGGAACTCAGAAATTGATAAAGTGAACCCATAAAGATTAGAAGAACTATGATTAGAACACTCTTTTTTTTTATTAAAAATAGTTTTTTTCATACAATAGATTTTGGTTATAGTCTCCCTCTCCCAATTCCTCCCAGGTCCTCCTCACGTTCTCACCAAATCCACACCCTTTCTTGACTCCTTAGAAAACAAACAAGCATCTAAAAAGAATTAAAGTTAAGATAAAATAAAAACAAACAAACTTGAACAACAAAAAAATGAACAAATGAAAAACAGAGAGAGAAAACCAAAGAAAAAGCATGAGAAACACATTGGCACAGAGACTCACATTTGCACACACAGAATTCCTATGAAGACACAAAAATCAGAAACCATAATATATACTCAAAAGGCCTGTAGGATTAAAAATACAACAAGCCCAAAGGAAGCATTATAAGACCAAAACCCAAACAAACAATGTAGATGTAACCAACCGTCTTATTAAATAAGAAACACAGAGCCCATGTAAAGATAAAAGCCCAAGAGGTCAGAGCTAAGAGCCTTACCCGCCTGCTTCCAGCTAGCCTCTTCCGCCAAGAGACCTCTCCGAAAAGGGAGCTACTTCCTGTGGTTTTGTCGTATAAAGACTTCCTGTTCTGCCTTCTCATTGGTTGTAAACCCAACCACATGACCATCCCGTCACTGCCTGTCTGTAGGTCACTCCAGGTATTCTATGGTTGGTATTGAGATTAAAGGCGAGTGTCTCCAATGCTGGCTGTATCCTTGAACACACAGAGATCTACCTAGTTCTGCTTACCAAGTGCTGGGATTAAAGGCATGCACCACCACCGCCCTGGCTTTCGCTATGGCTTGCTAATAGCTCTGACCCCTAGGCAACTTTATTTATTAACATACAAATAAAATCACATTTCAGTACAAATAAAATACCACTATATTTCCCCTTTTCTATTTTAATAAAAAGAAAAAAAAGGAAAGTTGTAACTAATATAAGAAAAACTATATACAAAAGTACAATAACTATATACAATACATACAAGTGATAAATACCTAAACAATGTCTAGTCCATTTGTATTTGACAAATTCAGAGAAAATAATTCCATTATCTATCCTATTTTGGTAAGTCCAAAATGTACCTAATTCACTTTCTATCCTAACTAATTTTCAACTATAACTAACTAATCTTTCAGCTATAACTAACTAATCTTCAACTCCCTCAGAGACCCAAGAAGGAAATAATATTACCTAACAAAAATAAAAACAGGAAGTGCATGCAAGCAGCTTCCAAAAAAATTGTGAGTTGACAGAAACAGCCAGCTGCCTGGACAGTCACCTGAGGTTTCTCCGCAGTGTTGGGGCATCATCTTCAGCCTATAGGCTTAGCGTATCTGACAGACTCATTTGTGAATTAGGATGTACACAAGGTCAACAGTTCAACCTCACCTTGGGTGAGAGCAGTCCATGTACCAGAAACACCTGAATTCCACTAGTGTCATGTCCTGATTCAGGATTTTAAATTCTGGAAATTGTTGATGGTTTTTTAATCCAGCTGTCCATTCTTCTTGACCGTGTATGTGTGGCTTCATCTCAGCATCCCATTCTTCTCCACATCCCTCTATTAAATGCCAGTCTGCTATTGAGAGGCGTGAGCTTAGTTACTCTTCAAGAACAACTGTTTCAGCTGCTGTTCCATTGCACATCAGAAGCCATCGGCCCATTGCCTGTTCAGCTGCCTTAGGAGGAAAGGACACTGTACCTTTTCCGGATTGCAAAGGCCACTTCAGGGATGGTGCCATATTGTCCTGGCCTCAGAAGATGCCTTTTGATAAAGCCACAACCACAGTTGTTTTGGCAAGAATCAGTAGTCCTTTGTTTCGTGTCCTGTGTGTCCATTTTGTCCTGTTGTCAGCAGTTGATTCGAGGATACTTTGTTGTCCAGTGGCTAACATTTGCCACAATGAAAGTTAACTCCAGTTGCAGTTTCTTCAATGCCCATATTCTCTCTGAAGTAGATTGGTACTGCCAGGAGCCGACATGTCTCATAGTCATAACAAAAAAGAAAAATTTTCTAAGTTATTAAAACATTTTAAATGCCATATTCTGTAGATCTCTGAAGGGTTTGAAGATGACCTGTCTATCTAAAATATATCTGCTCAATCTAGAAAACATACCTAATATGACTACAAGTTCTATTGTAATGTCTAACTACTAACTTTCATTTCTTTCTATCCTAATAGTTGGTAATAATAACATTCAAGAATCAGCAATTTGCATTATATTGTTAAATGAACGGTATAAGTACAATTAGAAATATACATATAGCATTTCCTAACAATATCAATTTCAATATATATAATTTGTATATAATATAAAACAATCCAATCCAATGTAAAGTATTTAAAACTAGTAATTGTCTTTTTCTTTTTCTTTTTTTTTAAAACAAGAACCTTAAATCTAACCTCCTTTGCTTATCCCTTTTCCTAACCCTTGATAACCAGTTGTAACCAACCCCTCTAAACAATGAAAATTATCCCAGACCCAAAACCCATTAAAAGACCAAAAAAAAACCACCCTTCCCACACCACCTCTTTGGGAATGTGGGCGTCGTATTCTTAAAATTGCTTCCTGCTGGGTATGGGCGAAGGTATCTTTGTTCTGAAAAGAAAAATTTTAGGTTAATTGTCAAATTCTAGGAAAGGTAACTATATCCTTCATTATCCAGTCTGTGTATAATGCCAAAGTTCAGGATTTATCTCAAGTCCTTATTCAAGTAGTCTTTGAGACTGGATCATCTCAGTCAGCCCTCTCAAAATTGCTCTGAGCACTTTGTAGTTCAAAGCTGATCTGTAGATGATGTTTGTCAGCTTAGTGATATTATTATTGTCCACGTGGAATTGTTGTTGTTGTGGGGCCCCATCTTCTTCCTGGAGACTTCAGTTGATGTTAGGCCTGGCCATGAATTCCTGCAGAAAACTAATAAGAGACTCGAACACAAAGACATATATGCAGCTAATTGAAGCTTTTTTTTTTTTTTTTTTTAAGAAAAAAACCCAAGCGGTCAGAGCTAAGAGCCCTCGCCTCCTAACAAGCAAAAAAAACCAACAAAACTGCACAAGATGGACCACATCGCACATACCTTTAATCCGGGCACTCGGGAGGCAGAGGCAGGTGGATCTCTGCAAGTTCGAGACCAGGCTGGTCTGCAGAGTGAGTTCTGGAACAGCCAGAGCTACACGGACAAACCCTGCCTCAGAAAACAAACAAACAAACAAAAAAAAAGCTCCAAAATACCACTGAGTTCGTTTTGTGTTGGCCATCTACTGCTGAACACAGAGCCTGCCATGGTGGTTTTTATATCTAGTGAGGCTCCTTTGGAGAAAACTAACTTTTCCTTTGTGAGTGGTTATCAATGCGAGATAGCTTCTGAGTTCTAGTTGGAGGTTTGTGTCCACTTCCTCTCTCACGCTGGGACCCGTCAGGCTTAGACCTGTGCAGGTGCTGTGCCCTGTTGTCTAGAGGGCCTTGTCTCCTCCTCGATGCTCTCCATCCCCTCTGTCTTACAGTCTTTCCACCTCCCCCTTCCACAGGCTCCCTGAACCCTGGGGGAGGGATTTGATGGACACATCCGGTTTAGGACTGAGTTCCAAAGTCTCAGAGCAGCAGAGAAAGCTGGTCTTCTGTCACTAGGTCTCAGCTAGGGATGTCTCCTCTCAAAGAACTCATGACTCCACGTTTTTTCTCCAGCCAACCTTCCCTCTCCTTCACACGCTTTTCCAGGTGAGCTCTCCATCTTTAAACGGTCCTTGGTAGTTTTCTGTCAACTTGACACAAGCTAGAGTCCCCGGGGAAGAGGAAGCTCAGTTGAGAAACCACCTCCGTTAGAGCTCCAGGAGACAAGTCTATGGGACATGTTGAGTGACAGTATGAGAGGAACCAACGCCTTGATATAGAGGAGGGGCCATACAAGAGACTAAGAGTTTTCTGCTGGACTAACTACTCCCCTCTGCCTAACTGGGGACTAGTTGGACTAACTGCCTAGCTGGACTAACTGCCTACCCCTGCACAACAACAATAACAAGCCACTGCCATCATGACCCACTACGGGCCTCCTTTGGAGCCATAACTGGAAGGGGCCACAGAGTTTGAGAAGCACTAAGGGGCTGTTGACTCAGAAGTGAATGCTGCTCTCACGCAAGAAAAGAACAGGGGTGGGAGAACGTTATGCGACTCTTGGGAGCCACAGGTGCTACTGCTTCTTTCTAGCTAAAGGACAAAGCCAGCCACATGGCCAGGCTGCTGCCCTGATGTCACTGGGGAGCTGAAGGGCAGTGTTGGGAACCCTGGCAATGATCAGTACATATGTGAATCAGTACTTTCCAGCCTTAAAGTGTACGAGCAGCTAGTTGAGAAGTGCGCTGTAATTCATTACTAATCATAAAGTCCTTGAGTTTTCAGTAAATGGCATTTAAAAATAAGCAAAGATATGTTTGCCCTTTACATGCTAGCATGTTGTTCACACTCTTATGCTGTTGTGAGCAGGCAAGAAAGGGGTACAGTTATCGGTACCTCCTAAAGAAAGGAGTCTAAGCACAATTACACAAATGGTGTCATGGGAACGATTTATGTATGGGTTGCGGCAGAAAAGCAAGGTTATCTAACCCCCAGCCATATTTATCATTTCCACACTGCTGGGAACAGTTACATATGTGTTCTTGCTGGCCAGACAGTAAACACACAAAGAACCAGAGCTATATTTCCTTCCTCATGAAACCATTTGGCACAGATGGGGAACATTTTCTCTGTTTAGGGCTATCAATTCAAAAGACGTTGGGGGTTGGGTCTAATGACAATAACATGCTGCAAAAAATTATTTTGCAATATGTGTCAAAGTTTTTCATCTATATATTTTCTAAATTGTAGCTGGAGCAAAATAATGTGAGAATTTCCCAATTCATCTCATCAAAATCTGAAAACAGAAAATTTTTTATAATTATGGTCAGAGCTGGGATAAAGCATTTGCCCTGCAGATGTGAAGGCCAGTTTGGAACCCTAGCACCCATGTAAATGCCAAATAGGCATGGATCCAGAGAGAGGGGATCCCTGGGACAAGCCACCCAGCTAACTATCCAAGCAAGTGTGCTGCACACACACAAGCAGGCCTATGGCAATACATAAAGTAGAGAGCAATTGATGAAGACGCCTAATATCAACTGTGGGTCTCCACATGCGTGTGCATACACAGACCCACACTTATACAAACATGTACCCACACACGCGCATATATCACACATGTGGCTAATCATCATAACAGAGCTTGCACAGTGCCAAGAAAGAATTAGCTTTGGTGAATCTGTCCAGGCTAGAGGAGGTTAGGTTGCAGGCATTATCTAGTGACAAGCTTTTCCCACACGTTGACTCAGAACTTGGGGTGGGAGGTGAGTGCTCCATACCAATGCTTGCTAGAAAGGCACGCACATAGCAAGAGGCCCCCCGTCTTTCCAAGCAGAGACACTGATTTATACAAGTCCTTTAAAATTCCCTGTGACCCTTAGAGCTCTCACTAGAAGCCACTTGGCATGCCCAGAAAGGACACAGCTGAGGAAGTGGGCCCTCCCTTGGGGTTTGTCTTAGGGTTTCTATTGCTGTGACGAAAAATCAAGTTGGAAGGAATGGGTTTACTAGGCTCACCCTTCCACATTGCTGTTCATCGCTGCAGGAAGTCAGGACAGGAACTCAGACAGGGCAGGAGCCTGGCAGCAGGAGCTGATGCACAGGCCATGGAGGGCAGCTGCTCACTGTCTTGCTTCCCACGACTGGCTCAGCCCACTTTCTTATAGAACCCAGGACCACCAATCCAGGGATGGCACCGCCCACCATGGGCTGGGGTCTTCCCCCCACTGATTGCTAAATGAAAAAAATGCCTTACAGCTAGATCTCATGGAGGCATTTCCTCAACTGAGGCTCCTTCCTCTGATGACTTTAACTTGTATCAAGTAGACACACAAACCAACCAGGACAACTGATCTCTTGTCCACTTGACACACAGACACACCATTATTAAGCCACATCCCTTCCTTTCTTATTCATCCCCAAGATCTCACATTAAAATCATAAATAATTTTAAAAGTCCCAAGGTCTTTACAAATTCAGTCTCTAAAATTTCAGTCTCTTGAAAATATCCAATCTCTTTTAAAAGTTCAAGTTTTTCATGTTTGGGCTCCTTTAAAACTCAAAATTAAATACCTTCTAGAGGGAAAAACCAGGGCACTGTCACAGTCTGAACCAAGCGAAACCAAACTCCTACAGTATAAATAACTCCATGTCCAATAATCTGGGCTCCTCTCACAATCTTCCGGACTCCTCCTCTGTGCTCTGCAGCACACGCAGCTTGTCTTCTCGTCTCCAGCTGCTCCATCCACTCCACTGCTGCTGTTCTTGGCGGTCATCCCATGGGACTGGCATCTCGAAAATGCCGGGGTCTTCTGCTGCAACTGGGCTGCAGTTTTCACCATTAGCCTTTCATAGGCTATCCTCATGGTGCCAAGGCTCAGTTTCTTTGCATGACCCCTTCAGTCCTGGGCCTTCAACTGCCACTGAGGCTGCGCCTTCACCAATGGCCTCCCTGGCCTCTCACAGCGCCAATCCTCAGCTGCTCTCCATGACCCCTTCATGCCTTCAACACCAGTATCACCTGGGTGATGCTAACACATTACCAAGTCCTGCTGCCCGCGAGGTACAACCTCGGCTGCTTCTGGAACACAGCTTCTCTGTGTTCTCAGGAAATACTTCCCAGAAGATGTCACCTCAAGGACACTGGTCTCTTCTTAATCACCGTTAATTTCTTAGCTCCAGCTAACTGGCACCAATTGTCCCAGTAACGTAAAGGTTTCACTTTAGTAGTTCTGGTATCTTATTAATCACAGCTGATTCTGCAGCCCCAGCTAACCAGAACCACGAGATCTTAAATCAAAATAGCAAACATCCTTGATAGAGTCTTTAATCTTCCCTCTGAAATTTCCCAAGTCAGGCCACCATCTTGGTGAAGCACTTGAGAAGCACTGCTCTCAACATTCCTGTCTTCCAAGTTCCCACAGAACTCTCAACACTCAATGGCTCTTCTAGCCCAAAGTTTCAAAGTCTTTCCACAACCCTCCCCCAAACACGGTCAGGTTTGTCACAGCAATACCCACTCCTGGTACCATTTTGTCTTAGTTAGGGTTTCTATTGCTGTGACGAAACACCATGACCAAAAAATCAAGTTGGGGATGAAGAGGTTTATTTGGCTTACACTTCAGCATTGCTGTTCCTCACTGAAGGAAGTCAGGACAGGAAATCCTGTTTAGGGAGCTGACACAGAGGCCATGGAGAGGAGCCGTTTACTGGCTTGCTTCCCATGACTTGTTTAGCCCACCTTCTTATAGAACCCAGGACTATCTGCCCAGGGATGGCACCACCCACCGTGGGCTGGGCCCCTCCCACTGATCCCTAAATGAGAAATTGCCTTACAGATGGATCTCGTGGAGGCATTTCCTCAACTGAGGATCCTTCCTCTGATGACTGTAGCTTGCGTCAAGGTGACACACAAAACCAGCCAGTACAGGATTCTTCTGTGAAATTGGGTTGAATTTGAGGACATGTGGGGAACCCCAGAAAGCAAGAGAGTTAAAGTCAGAAAGTTGGGGAGCTCAGTGCTTCCCAGGGAAGGCGCATGACTGCCAGGAACTTGTCACATTCACACCAAATTTAATAACTGCTCCGTTTTAGTCATAGGAGATAAGATTTAGAGAATTAATTGTCTATGCTTGCATAGTTTTCTGGGCTTATATCTCTTCAAACTCAAATCCTCTACTTGTAGCCACTCAGTTTGCCTGAGGATGGGGAGAAGGTGGCTTGGGGCGACTGGGAGAATCCAAGGACACGGGAAAGAAAGACACAGTGTCCCCTGCACCGCCCTCTGTACAGTTTTCAAATCTTGTAGCATTAATTTTCATTCTTTGTGGATTCCTTCCTTACACATTTGCCTACTGGCTATGACTTATTCGTAACCTCAAAGTAAGTGGTTGCACATTTCAAGGGTCATTTGCAGACATATGTGGAGGGCAGGAACTTTGAGATGCAGTGAAAACATGCACATTCCTGGCTGAGGTAGAGCTGGGTGAGGCTTGGCCTTCAGGCTTCAGTTCTGGTGAAGGAACAGGCAGGGGACAGAGACAGCCCTGGTAATGGCCACTTCCCTGGGCCAGCCGGACCGCCTCTGTTCACTTCTCAGTGTGGCCTCAGGCAGGTCTCTTAATACTTTTGAATATTTTTCCCATTTGGAAAAATTAAAACAATAGAATCTACTCAGACAAATGTGCTTTTGCATTTAAAGTTATAATCTATGTAAGAGTCCATGTGACTGTGTCTACACTTTCTGAAACTGCTATGACTCTAATTCAGCATTTACAGTAACTTTATAAAACACGCTAAGTATACAACTATATGAATAATAAGGATTGCTGCACATAAATGTTCACTATTCTGTATGGGAGGACTCAAGCGTGTCCTGTGTGTGAGGATTACTGGGGCCATGAAAAGAGGGTCTGTATCATCAAGAATTAAGGACAAACTCAAGACAACAGCATAGTCCAGATTCTCAACCTCAAATTACAGATAAAGGGCCCGTCAAGAATAAGGAAGATGGGAAGAGGCTCTTTCTGACCAAGAGGCAAAGCGATAGTCATGGTACAATGCAGAAGTCACCTTATCCTTCGGAAGTATAGGAATGAGCACCCAGAGTCGACTCCGAGTTCTGAGGTGGAAAATGAGCGCATCAAAGCCTTGGAAGCCAAGACATCAGGATTCTTACCCAAGGACTCTCCCCAGACTCATGTGCATCTGCAGTTGTGGGGTCTTTTGTCTGTCTGAGAGGCAGGATGAGTGGCAGGCAGGATGAACCCAAATGCCAGCTGTGGAACACTCCAGCAGACACTGGGGAGCAAACTGTGGGGAGGGGAGAGGTTTGGGGACCTGAGATGAGGCCTTGGAGCTTGCCAGCCTGGGGAGCCTTTTGTACATAGGATGTTTTCTGAGGAGAAGTCACAGTGAAAAGTTAGGTCATCAAGGTGTTCCCTAACCCACCAACATTTTGTCCTTTTATTTCCATCACCAGTACTAGTCAGTTTTGCTTGATTTTTATTGTTTTCCTGGTGTTTTTGAAATGAAATTGAGAATATTCTCACAGACTGCAGAAACAGCCAGCCACCCCAGCGGCTGCTCTAAGACCCTCTGTCACCCTGACTGGGCTCAGGTCCTGCTTCCTGCTATAAATGAAGGAGGGGCTGCCCCTGGTCC
>CABHPP010109016.1:0-10084 GCA_902168425.1 Peromyscus attwateri
CCCGGTTCCCATGGATGTCAGAAGAGGGCGTTGGAGCCCCTGGAACTGGAATTACAGATGGTTGTGAGCCAATATGTGGGTACTCAGAACCCCAGCTCCTCTGCAAGAGCAACAAATGCTCTTAATCACTGAGCAATCCCCCAGCCCCAGGTTTAATTTTTAATAGTATTTTCATGTATTTTTGTTTGTTTATTGTGTGTATATGCATGTGCATCATGGCGTACATGTAGAGGTCAGAAAACAAATTGCACAAGTCAGTTTTCTCCTTCTACCGTGTGTGTTTTGTGGATCAAACTCAGGGATCAGTGTTGGCATCAGATGCCTTTTCCTACCCGTCCATGTCACCAGGCCAAAATGAGTTTAAATTTAATGTTTCTCTCTGCAGCCCTGGCTAGTCTGGGATTCGCTTTGTAACCCAGGCTGCCTTCAAACTTGTAGGGATCCTTAAGCTTCTGCCTGCTGAGTGCTGAGTCGATAGGCATGCCCCACCATGCCCAGAGTCAGTGTGGATTTTGATAGGAGAGTTTATATGTTAACGTCAAGCATAACCATTATCACTTTCCATTTTCATTTGATCATGAATCTGTCTATTCATCTCTGATGACAAATGGCTCCTGCTAAGTCAGACTTGGCAGGTACTTCAGTTAGGTGTTGTTGCCAAGCTTGATTTGAAATGGCAGGAGGTGGCTCCAGGACAAATGACATAGACATCTAGAGGCCCACGAGAACTGGATCCTATGCCCAGAAAACCATACTGCACACATGCAGCCGGGAGCTATGAGATCCATCCGTCAGGGTTCTGCGGGACAAGAGAAGAAACGGCAAAACATCTTTCTTCAGGGGAGCTCAGCCTTTGCTCTTTAAGTCTTCCACTGATTGAATTATGGAGGGTAATCTGCTTTACTCACACCCTAATGACTGATGTGAGTCACATCTGAGAAAAATTCCTTCCCGGCAAAATCTAGACGGGTGTTTCATGGGACACCTGGGCACCTCAGCGTAGCCCAGTGGCAACACAAAATTAACTGTCCCCCAGTACCATTAAGCAATAGTCAAATGAGAATGGGTGATTCTAAAAGAAATAGATGGCATCCAATAACAGCCTGAGGATCAAGGTTTGCTGGGATGAAGGAATACCAAGGTTGGGCTCCACCATCTCCCTTAGAAGTTCAAATGCTGTTTTTCTTTTGATGACACCGAATATGGACTTATTTCTTTTAGTGGCCACCAGTTTTTCCTTGGACAGGGTAGCAGAGATTTCTAGAGAAACTGGTGTTGCTTCATTAGGCCTTATCTCCATCTTTGGGATCTGTTGGCCCTGGGGTGCTGAGGGCTGAGCCCTGAGTTATGGATGTATTAACCCTGCTCTGTGCTGTCCCGGCTGGCTTGCATACAGCCCAGAGCTAGAGCAATGCCTTCCCTCTGCCCAGCCACTGTTGCTGATGCTGCTTCCATCTTAGACTGTCCCTGGCTGGACAATCCCAGAACCCTACGCATCTCTTTACTCGGGATATCTGGAGGATCCATAGAAAGTCTGTTCGCTCTTTGAAGTTAGTTACAGAAGAACTCCACTTGGCTTGGCTTAATTTAGTCAGCATTTTCATACCCCCCGCTGGGAGTAGATTTATGAAGCTAGGGGTAACGCTGCCTGTAGTTAAGCACAGGCATTCTGGACTCAAATCTTGGGCCCACCCAGGTTCATATTGAGACACCAACACTTCGTTTCTGTGGGAGACCCACCCAACCTGATTTCTTGGAGCCTATCTATAGGGAAGATGGGAATGATGGTCCTTCTGGTATCATACTGTGTCTGTGAAGCTTAAAGTGGGTTAGGATTGGTTATTTTAACATGGAAAGTATTCGCTGAAGTACATTTTGCTAAATGACAGTTTCTGAGTCGTGGGTAAGAAACCTCTTTTAGCAAACACTTGTATTCGTTCATTTTTCAGAGGCTTTATTTCTGAGAGTATTTCTGTGACAACATAGATTTGTTGAAACAAATTCAAGAGTATTATTTTTGCTCTCCTGAGTCAATTCTAGATGCCTGTGTTAAAAACAAAACAGTCAATTGCATTAGTTATTTTAGTTGGGTTTTTTGTTGTTGTTGTTGTTGTTGTTCCGAGACAGGGTTTCTCTGTGTAGTTTTGGTGCCTGTCCTGGAGCTCGCTCTGTAGACCAGGCTGACCTCGAACTCACAGAGATCCGCCTGGCTCTGCCTCCCGAGTGCTGGGATTCAAGGCGTGTGCCGCCACCACCCAGCTAGCATTAGTTATTTTTCCCCTCGTTACAACCCAGTGCCTGGAATAAGAACCTACGTGAAGATTCCTTTTGGTTCATGGTTTGCAGCACAGTCCATCGGGGTGGGGAAGGCATGCTGCTGGAGCCGCTGTGGTGGCAGAAACGGCGGCTCCTTCTTGGTATTCTGACAGACCAAGGAGCAAGGAAGGGGACCGAGGGTAGCGAGAGGCTGAAGCATAACTTTTAGTGTCGGACCTCCAGGCCCCACCAGTTACCAACTTCCCCCAGCTAGGCCTGACCTCCTGACGGTGCCAGGGCCCCCCAACAGCATCACCTGCTGGAGACAACCGTTCTAACGCACAAGCCTGTAGGAGACATTTTACATTCAAACCTTTATTTTATTTTATTTTATTTTATTTTATTTTTTGTGCCTGAACTTAGTTACTGGTTTAGTAAGATCACGATACTATCTATTAAGGTGGTAGGCAGCTCTGGGCTTCCCTCATTTGGGGACTGGAAGAGAAGTCCTTATTGGCCGGGCCACCTCTAATCAAGTCTTGGCATCTGTGCCAGCCCTCATGGGTTGTCCTTATTGCTAAGATTGCTGGCACATGAAACCAACCCGCACTAAATCAGCCAAGGTTCCCACATCCCATAATGATGTCATCCCCAGCATTTACCTCTGCTTGTCTGCCTGTGAATGGGTTAATCCTGGCTTTTGCCTCCGACTTAGTTTTGTAATTATCCCCATGTGCCTTTCACATGCTGATTTTTTTTTTGAATCTCTTTTCCAAGCTTGACGTGAGTAAGCAAAAGCTGAGACACTGTCATTTCCTAAATAAGCCAAAGGGAAGATTTGGCCCATTATAACCACTCTGCCTGCTGAATCTGCGTTCACATGCTCCTCTCTAATGGAACTTTGAGGAATAACTGTAGTTGAATAGCGCCTCCATTCCATCTGCACATTCCACCAAATCAAACCAGAGATGGTTCTGTCTTGGTTTTGTTTGTCTCACGTTGTGTTTGTGCCCCATTGGGTAAAGCGTAAGTGCAGGTTTCATCTGGATGTATTTTCAACTCACAGAGGCAGTAATTGACTCTCTGACAATAGCCTTGCCTCCCAGGAGGATTCCCACCCGAGCTGCCATATTAAACCCTGCTAGTTCCTGGTTCCCTTCAAAGGTAATGTCCCATCTGTGGACTGTGCACTGGGGCAATGCAGAACTCAGAATTGGCAATGGATGGGATCCAAAGCCCTTTCTGTTCCTCAACAGACAGAGCCGTACTGAGTGTTTGAAGCTCGCGCTTTGCTCTCTGCAGAAGACAGCATGAGCTTGGCACGTGTAAAGGTTAGCACTTGCTCTCTGGCCGTGGAGGGCAGGTGCTGCTGAGCCTTCTGCAGTTTGCTGCAGGATGCTAGCGAGTTAGAGCAGGTGGATCCTGCAGCACCTCTGCATCCAGCACGGTAGTGTTGTGTCTGATCCCATTCAGCCTCACTGAAACCCTTTGTACTGTGGCACCTGACAGCCAACGGTCCGTAAACTCCTGTGGATTTGGACCAAGTTTCTGGTTCCTGGAGCTCAGCAGTTTTAAACCTTGAGAAGATATGGTTTCTGCACCACGTTTGGTAGTGGAAAGAAAGAATGATGAATTCAGCATTATAACCAAGATTTGGGGACAAATTCACCAGAAGTGTGTCCAAATCTTTTGGTAGCCAGTGAAGAATGCATTGAGAGAGAGAGAGAGAGAGAGAGAGAGGGGAGAAAGGAGAGAAGAGAGAGGGAGAAGGAGAGATAGCTGAATGTGTAGGAGCGTTTGCTGATCTTAGGACCCAGGACCAGTTCCTAGCACCCACATGGTGGCTGTCTTTTCTCTAACTCCAAGGGATCCGATGCTGTCTTCTGGATTCCTCAGGCTGTGGCCACACATGTGGTACACATATAGAGAGACAAGCAAGCACAAGAACTCATACACAAAATTAAAAATAACTTAAATCTTTTTAAAATTTGAGAGAGTGAAAATTGTGTGAGTGCATAAAAGCTTGAATGTCTTTTAGAATGTGTCCCTCCAAACCCCCAAATAGATGTTCAGTGCTAGTCCAGGTACTCCCATAAACTGGGAGACACGCACATGCATGCTAGGAAAGAGTTAAAAGTTTCCACACCTCCTCCTAGCGCCTCTGTAGCCACAGGCCACTGGAAATGCACACAGCTGCACATGCACACACAGACACATCACTCAGGTAAGGAACCTGTTTTGCAAGTTTTCCTGGTTAAAAGTAGGTAGGGGGTTGGTGGGAGAGCAGAGCTGGGAAGCCTTACAAGTGTAGATTGAAGATTTTTCAAAACCCGAGTTTTCAAAGTAACTTTACCCGGCAGGGAGAGGCACGCATGTGCCACTGTGATGTTTTCCCCCCTCTTCCACTGATTAAGTGCATTGTTAGACAGGGAGGGGCAGATTAACGAATGCCTATAATTTTGATCATTGTTTTCTGCAAAACAGCTCAGGCTTTGAAAATGAAGCCACCGTTCTTGGCTACGTTGCTGCCAACAGCACAAATTACACCGTGCAAAGATCCCAAGCCCCTCTGAAAAGGTTTCATTAATGAACAATTTCGGATGACTGTTTAAGTCTTTGCTTGACAGGTAACGTTGGCATGTAGGCAGGTGGGGTTAGGGTTTCCATGGAGATTTATGATGTCATGCTTGAAAGAGCATGTCAAGACAGCCAGTTTAACAAGTAGTTACTCAAAAAGTCCTATAGGCTACAAGTAGGCTTTATGCAAATGAGGAGAGTTTCACTGGGAAAAACTGCGAAAGAAAACAGCAGAGCCATGGAGGGGGGTTTACCTGACAGCTCGGAAGAGGGATGACCGGACAGTCCATTAGAAAAGGAAAGTTTCAGAAGATGGACTAGAAATTCTCCTTTCGCTACCACCCCACCTGTGGAGTGCTCGGTACAGGTAAATACACGATTTTCTTTTTTTTCCTTTGTTTGTTTTTTTTTTTTCCTTCCAATTATTGCCAAAAGATTATTTGGCGACACTGTGGTCTGCTCTGAGCATTGTTCTCTTGGCAGGAAGAATGGAGTCTATAAGCGTGGCTTTCCCACACGGAGTGTTCCAGCTTCTGGCCTGTTTTAAGGGCTTTTTGTTGTTGTTGTTGAATGAACTGAGATTTTTGAATAGAGCTGAAAAACAAGTGATGTATTATGTATGCATTATGCTGATTGTGCCAATGAATAATGCTGTAAGAACACCACAGATAAGGACTTACAGGATGGCTGAGAATTGAGATACTGTATGCATTTGTTGACTGTTTCCAGATGCCGTGTGTGTGTGTGTGTGTGTGTGTGTGTGTGTGTGTGTGTGTATCTGAAGCTAAAACCCAGGTAATTCTGGATTTTCCTTTTGTAAAATATGAAAAATAAAATCTTTGGAACATCTCAGAAACAACTTCGGAATCAGATGTACAAACAGGGACACTTTTGTGTTCAAGTCGTAAAAATGTTTTCTAGGACTAGAAAACAATAACCGTGCTGGACTCATTAGTTTGTAGACTTTTAAGAAAATAGTCATAAATAGCAAGAGGGCAGATGAAGGTTTTGTGGAAGAAGAGGGAAATAATGGTAGTTCAAAAGCTTGCTTCTGAACAGAAGCCTGGTTCCTAGGCAGTGGGGGCAGGTGGACAACCCTGTACGCCATTGGCTGTAGCAGCCCCTCAGGTGGCGGGAATCAGGAGTTAGCCGAAAGGGGTGCTAACTGTTCTGTGAGTAGCCAGGCTCTCCCTCTTTAAGAGAGCACCAAGAAAACTCATTTGTCTTTCCTATAAGCATGGGATTAAAACCTGAGCTCAAGCTACCTGGAACCTGGGAAGCTGGAACTTCTGAGACAAAGGACTATTTAGAAGCTAATGGTAGGCTTTAAAATGATTTGAATATGTAAGCATGGAATCTGAAATCTTGCAGTCTGAGAATGTGGATTAGCACCAGAATTGGCCCTCAGTGAAACTGTTGTTAGCAGCTAGTGTGGAGGTTGACAAAGGAGACTGGTTTCCTCACACGCTAGCTGTGTGACTTGGGGAAAGCAAATCCATACCCTTAAGCCTCAGTTTTCACCTTCATACAGCGAGGGTGACAGTCATGGTGTTGTGGAACAACTCTAAGCTGCACGTATTCTGGGCTGTTTTTACTTAGGAGGCGCGAGACGTTTGTGTGATTGGGAAGAGTTGGTTTTTCCCTCTTCTTTTCTCTCCTTCTCATGACGTTACAACAGCCAAGTAAAGACTTGCAGAGTCCGTGGCTTGGGCCATACAGATGAGCGATCTATGACGCAAAAGATGAAGGGCAAGAGCATTCTACACTTCTGAAGATCCAGATTGTTCTTGTGTTAGCGAATATAGAGAAAAATAATTCATCATCAAAGTAACTCCTAAGCAGCAGCAAAGCATGTTTGTCAAATATGTATATAAATTAATAGTGCTTGTGCCACTTGTAGAGAGCTGATTGCAGTCACATGAATTTACTTTTTACTGATAACATGCTCATCGGAGCTCAGGCTACTGTAAACACTCACATTTGGAAATTGCATCCACCTCACACTTTTCTGGGCCCACAGGAAGAATCATGTGTGGATGCTACAGTGATTGTTGAAGTGGGGAACCAAGTCACTCAGGAACTCCTCACAGTCCAGGAGTTCCAGGCAGTGGCTCTTGACTTGCTTTTTATTACAGGCTTTGCCAGCTCCTCCCTAGTCTCCATCCCAGATGTGTGAGACTAGACCATGGTTGTAGTCTACATTGTTCGAGTGGATGAGACAATCTGTTTTTCATTGTGTTATTTTTAGCAGTGGCACTTTTTATTATTATTTGTTGTTTGTTTGTTTGAGGCAGGACCAGCACGTAGCCCCCAGTATCCTTGAACTCACTATGCAGCCTTAGCTGGTCTCCATCTCGTGATTCGTCTCTTGGGTGCTGGGATTACAGGTGTGTGCAGTATCAGCCTCTTGAGTCACAACAGTGTATATTGTCAAGGGAAAGAGTCTGGTAGCCTTGGGTTTTCCTAAGCACTTTCCAAAGTTCCAGGTTTTCAGAGCTGCCCAGATTTGAAGCTGTGGGACAGGCCCCTGGCAGGAGCTTGGGTGGGCTCTCTTGATCCTTGAGTGGCTCTGACATCTGAGCTGCTGAAGCTCTGACTGCACTCACTGCTAGATTAATGCCAGTGGTCAGATGAACCCTGCTTTATGGCTGACTCCAGCTTCCAGGCCCATGCGGGGACCTGAGGAAAATCTCTCTTTGGTTATTTTATCTCCAGAGACAAGTCCAAAAGTAAATCTTCATTTCATAAGAGAGTTACGCCACCCAGAGGTTTACCACAGGGTAGAGAGTTCACCTGGCATGAAATCCACCAGCAACAGGGATCCAAACCTTCAGATAGGTTTAGAATCACTAAGGAATATCCGTTTTCTTTTTAACTGGCAAGCCTCACAGTCCCTCTGCTCTCTGTTACACTTAATTGTTGTGATTGAACCTATATTGGGTAAGTAAACAGTGATTGCATACTGCAGTTTGGAACATGGCAGCGTTTGGTGGAAGGTTCAAAGCCGGAGAGGGTGGAGTCTAGGTGCTTGGGATCAAATCCCCCCCTCCGTTACTTACCTGTTGCACAGACTTTCAGTTGGTTGGAGGGCATTCATTTGCCAGTCAGAGCAACTGAATTTTATCTTCTTTTACTATCTTATGGATTGAACTCAGGCCCTCCCTCGTGTTAGGCAAGCCTGATGTCCTCAACCTGAGGTCTTGAGTTTTAGAAGTCTCTTAGTAAAGGAGTTACTGGTCTTACATATTGTTTTATTGCCCTATAAATCTTTGGTTTCTTTCTTTCTTTTAAAAGGAATGCACTGGAATGCCCTAAAAAAAAATTGTAACTAGAAGTTCTTGGTGGCTGACTGTGGAGGAGAGAGAAGAGACTGTTCTGTGTAGGAGGAGAAAGCTATTGCAGATGCTGATTACAGTACAGGCCCTTTTGATGTTATTTACTGCTGCGCTTCGTTAGAAGCACCCAAGTTGACAGTGTGTGTGTAAACCCCTGTGCATGCATTTGTTGGCTGCTGACCCTGAGCCTCATTTTACTGGGCAAGCAGTCTACTACTGTGCAGCACAGTCAGTCCCAAGAAGCCATGTTCTGAAGCTATTGGAGAGTAGTTTCTAGATTTTTAAAAACTGTTTTGTTTTGAGACAGGGTCCATCTCTGCAGCCCAGGCTGGTTTCAAACTCATGATCTTCTTACATGTTGGGATTCGAGGCACATATCACCATGGCTGATTTCTCCAAAACCTCTTTGTTTCAGAGACACTCATCATGAGAAAGCCCTGTCATGACAGGTGACTTGGCCATGGCTTGTCCTCCTGGTAGGTGGCCACTGACAGCAGAGTTGGCGGAGAGGAAATAGAAAGTAGTACTCACCGGTGCATCGTCAAACTGTGCTCTTAGGTTCTTCAACTGTTTTACAGGATGCAAACCTTCCAGAGGGGACCAAAGTTGGGACGTATTTTTATTGTACATTGTAAAGCATAAGGCCTGTGATTTGGGGAACACTTCTTATTTTAATGTGAATTTCCCCATAGGTCTTTACAAAAATCAATTGCCTTTTCATAAACCCCCTGACTTTTACATTTAATCTATAACTGGATGAAAGGAAATATGGGTGGATGATTTTCATTTTTCTCCCTGATAGAGGCATAAGATTTAAGTAAGTGTGTCTCTCTTCTTTTTCCTCCTCTTCTTCTGCCCCCACTGCCTCCTCCTGCCTCCTCCTCCTCCTCCTCCTCCTCCTCCTCCTCCTCCTCCTCTTTTTTTTGCATTCTTGGATGAGACCTAGGTTCTCAAACATCCTAGGCAAGTTTACACCCTGAGTCCACCTGTAGTCTCAAGGCCAGTGCTATGAGATATCTAATCTCTTCCCTCTTGCTGTTCATAACCAATGGAATAAATCCTTCTTGGTTTGTGACAACTGTGTGGCCTCAGAAAACTAGAGACCTTTGGAGCTGTGGGCTATGGTGGGAAGAATAAAATCAGGACAGCCTTGGTAGTGACAAAACAAGGATCCTGGACTGGCTTTTTCCTAGTGATAGGAATCTCTGCTGTGTTTGCTTCAGAAAAGAGACTAAATACACAAGAGATTCAGAGTTGAGATCCCTGGCTGTGTGACTTATAAGAACAAATGTAAAATGTTACCATGTAGAGAAATCTGTGTCCCGAGCTCTCCCAGAAAGGAACGTACAGCTCAGTTTATGGGACCTATGAGTTCTGTTAGCCCAGAGTCCAGTGGGTGTTGGGATCTAAGGCTCTTTTCTATGTGCATCATGGTGGGACATTGCATGACTTTGCCGTTGCATAGTCATTGTAACCTCCCATTCCTGGTTGGTCCTAGTTAAGTAACAGATGTGATACTGTGCTTCCCACTCTCAGTTCCTTTAAGGTTAACAAATGCAGATAGTCACATTGGCCCCATTAAACTGATGGCAGGCTTCCTTAGGACTGTTGGCCTGCCCTGTGTCCTGCTTAGATCACACAGGATGGAGAAAGCAAAGATCCTATCTGGACGATGTCTGTACTGGGTAGCCATGTGGTACTGTGGATCCTTCAGGGGCAACTGGCTTTGACCTATCTCCTACTGCTCAGCAGTGAAGCAGGCTGCTGCCTCAGTTGCATCTGGAGTAGCTAGAGAGCAGGTCTGATAGTCCCATGGTCATTTTCTCTCTTTGATGTTGAAGTGTTTGTGAATAGCACTCAGGGCATCAGGAGGACGTCACATCCCATTTTCCGTGTAGTCGTTAGTAAGGTAAACA
>CABHPP010109017.1:0-21251 GCA_902168425.1 Peromyscus attwateri
AGAAAAACATTCAACTTGTAACACTAACCTATTACAGCCAATATAATTTTAGCATAATACTCAGTTTTCTGAACAATCTCACAGAATTCACATAACAAATATTCCTAACCTTTAATCCCATAGACTTTTTCATCTGTATCATTTCCTCTCATCAAAGACCACAATGAGAATCAGTGCTCTACAGTGCACTGAGAAAAGAGACTGGGAATGATGGTTGCTTGTTACATGTTGTATGCACATCATGTCTAGGTTATCAATCTGACCCAATGGAGCAATAATTACCACAACTGTGTCATTTTGACACATGAATATTATTAGTTACATGTATCTTCCATCTGTCCCCAGCCAGTAAGTATGTGGTGTTTATATGCATGCCCTACATTGCTAAGGATGCAAATTGGTAATGGTTCTGCATATAAGATACAGGCCAGTCTTATCAAGAATTGTTCAGTTGTTGTTGCACAGTTCACCAAAGAATGAATACCTCCTATTTTGATATAGTTGTATATATTATGTTAACTTAAACTATTACTCTCACTATCGTTCATTTTGCCTGATACATTTTTATGCCCATACTCTACACAGATGCTATAACATTTCAATAAAACATTACAAAGATTGAAATAATTAAATAAAAGGAAGAGAGATACATTACACACTTATACACCCCCCCATATACAATAAATGAATATGTAACACATAGTAGGTAGAAACAAAAATAAATCATTCCAAAATAGCTGTCTTTTTTACTTTGATTTTGTGTCCTTTTGGATACAAGTAATCATGATGAAAATTACTCAGTATTTACAGTTACCCTAGAAGGAAAATTCTTTAATAAATGTTTCAGTTTAACCTTATATCCAGAACCCAATTTGTATTTATAGGCCACTAAAATTGATTCAGGTCAGCACCAGCATGAACAAATTCTGTAGGCACTTCCCTGCATGAGCTGATATTTGTGTCCCTTAAGCTTAACAGATAATTGCCTTCTCTACAGAGACTACTGGGGCCTTTTGTAATGTGGAAAGCTGCAGCATTAGCAAGCTCAGGTATTTTAAAGTGAGCTAGGTAAGAGGGTGGACTTTCTAGGATGATAAGGGGGGCTGTAAAACTGCTGACAGCAGTTTGCAGTAGACAATAGGGAAACAGGCAAGTGAAATCAGAAACGTGCACCAAGTCATAGGCACAGGCTCTTTGGGGACAAACTAAATATCTTCTTTCATGTAAAACAGCTAGGGAAAAAGGTTTACACGACTCTGATGAGCTGAAGATCACAAAACCCAACTTTTCTTTATATATAAATAAATTAAGTCATCCTATTTATGAAATCAGAGAGAAACTCTTACATCCCTCTTTAGTTTATTCAATTAAAAAGTTTATGTGTTAGGGTGTATGTCTGTGCACCACTTGTATGCAGAGTCCACAAAGGCAATAAGAGGATATCTAATCTCATGGAACTGGAGTTACATGTGGGTGATGGGAACCAATCCTGTGTTTTCTAGAAGAGTAACAAATGCTCTGAAATATAAGCCATTTCTTCAGCCTTGATCTCTTTCTGTTTTATAAAAATATGCATTTGTTGTGATGGATGCTTGTAATGGAATTTTGATATTTGAAGTGTAAGTGGTCTTTCTTCAAAGAGAGCAATTGAACCTGGAGGCTGTGGGCTAGAGTTTATCATGTAGTGATCTTTCTATATATTAATCAGTGTATTATTTGTGCTTTTAATTTGAAAGAATAGTACATATATGTGTGTGTGTGTATATGAAAGAGACAGAGAAAACTTAAATAATCAAATACCAATCCAATTGGATTCAAGAACAAACAATGCCTTCTCAGTTCAGAAAATGCATAAAGAGAACAAAATATAAAGAAAAAGTCCAGGATGGTAAAAAATATTACAAATAAAGTCCCGATGTTCTCATGGTCCACAAAGAAGGCAAAAACATTCACCGACATAATATTCTTTTAATTTGTTTTTAAAATCTTAAAATCTGCCCATGAACAGAAATGCAGAATTTTAAACATTAATTTTGGTTCACTAATATTAGATGTAGAAAAAACTGTCTCTTACTTTAAAATTTTTCACCCTTATTTTGCATTTAAGATCATCTCAGGCATAGAAATTCTGCAATGATTGTGTTTTCTCTGCTCAGTGCGTTTCTGAGAGTTCAGTTTAGCCCCCTTTGCTTCCTTATGCTATGGTGTCCTCACCTCTGCCCAGGGGCTCAGCAAGTGTGACTTTTGCCCTAAAGCTTGCAAATAAAGCAGAAGGTGAAATCCAGGGTTGTAGAAAGTAGGGGGGATGGGTTAAAACCATAAGACATTCTACAGCATGTGTGGCCTTTTATGATAAAGTCGTGGACAAGATCAAATGTGGCTCAGGTTTCCCCCAGGGTAAGGGGCAAATTAAGTTCAATTTAACAGGAAAGGCAACAAAAAGAGTAACATGCAGAAATGTGAGATGCAGCTTTCTTAATTCAGCAATGTTTTTACTTTTTAGTGGTGGAGCTGGGGATTGGACCTCCCCCACCCCTGCCCCCAAAGGACACTTGGAAAGCATCCTGCCTCTAAATACCACTAAACTTCATTCATTTTGAAGAAACCTGTGTGTTTATTTCCATTACATTGGGAGTAAAACCCATGGCATGGTGCATGTGAGACAAGGACATTACCACTGATATCCATCTCCAGTGCAAGAAAGCCAGGTGGGCTTGTTGTCTAATGTTGGGATTCAAATCCAGAACATGTAGTCATTAGGTGAGGACTCTGCCACTGAGATACACTGTAAGCCCAATAAATCTTTTTCTCTCTTTCTTTCAGAAATTAAAACGAACCATTCCTCCCGTGAATATGAAAATGATAAAAGAAAGAAATACTCTACTTTCAATTTGTAAATTATACATAATTATAAGAGAAAAGACTGCTATTTCCAAGAATTAAATATAAAGACAGAAGTTCTATGTGTAACCTTAGGAATACAAAGAGCCCTCTGAATAAATCACTGTCTAGGGAGCCAAATAATGAGACAAAAGTAAACTTCTTGGAGAAAGAGGCTGTTATTTTTCCATATTTATGATTCCATGGTGGAGCAAGAGAGAATTCTGTTAGCTGGTAATTAACTATGAAACAAAAGAACTAATACTGAGGAGAGAGGAACTCACATGTCCTCAGCCAAGCTGTGACAATTATAGTGTTAAGTTGAATGATAACCAGGAGTGCCAGCCAGGGACACAGAAGTATTTACTGCTTCTACGTTGTCAAATTAAGAACTTGCTGTTTTCAATCATTTTACTGTTCTTTAAGTGAGCATAAAATCCAACATCCTTCATTCTAATTAAACAGGAATAGTCTACGAAATAGATGTGCTTCCACGGGCTGAATGCTATTTTCTTACTTACTTATCAGCTCCTAAACAGTGCTTAGCACCCGAATGCACAGCTAGTCACCAGTAGAGATGAGGTTGCCCATCAGCAAGGACGCAGACAAGCCACAGAATCTTTTATCCTATTTTTTACTTTCAAGAACATTCTTCATGATACAAAAATTAGCCTGCCCATCTGAAGAGAAAAAAAAAAGTGCAAATTCAATTTATTTCATTGGTGAAGCTACAACTCATTCTGCAGAACTACAAAGAAAGTATTGAGGTTTTTATGATGTGTCAGTACAGGTATTCAGTCCATTCAACGTGTGTGGTGATGGTTTACTGCTGTGGGAATGGTAATACAATGGGCAAGCATATGAAGTTTTAAAAAACACATGAAATTGGATGCCTCTGTATGAAATTAGGACTATATTTGTTACTATTTAGAAATTACTGGTTGCTGCTTAAAATGTATTTATTTATTATAATCAACTTGTTAAACAAATAGGATATGCATAGGAAATAATTTAAAAGGAGTCACCAAAAGGTATCTCATTCTGATTTTGATCAAGCTAATGATCATCTCTGTCACTTTGAATGAACTGCTCCCTCATTAATCCTCATGCTAATCATCTGTGGAATGGGGATGATGCCTTATGAATTATCAGCATCACTGGGGAAATTTACAAAATACAATATATCTGTGCAGAGTACCTGGAACAAAATACATTCCAATAATATCAGTTCTGACCATGTCTCCACCCGTGTCACTGCCATTGTGGTTAGTCGGTCACTTAAAAACCAAGGTGAGGTAAATAAAACCATGGGAAAAATAAGCATATGTTTACAGCTAAAAGTTTTGAAACAAACCAATTCACATCTCTCTGCTTTGCTTGATGGTTCTCGACTTATCAATTTTAAATGGATTCTACTTATCCCACATCCCTGAGAAAAAATTGCTGAGCAGGCATTATGATCTGTCCCCATGTGGCTGAACTTAATTTTTTTTTAGTTAGATGTATGTTATTGGATAAAGGGAGAGAATTTCAAAACTACTCTTGGAGTTTTTGTGCTTTTTGAGAGTTTGCCTCTTCTCTAGATGTAAGTTGGGTCCCTGTTTATTTTAATTATATGTATTACTGAAGATATTTTAGTATGAAATTCTGTATCTACATGATAGAGGTTTGAATTTATCTGTCAGTTATTTGGTACAAATTGCTACCCAGGCTTCACTCTTCCTCCTTTATGAACATTTCTCCCTGTTTAAGACTCTAAAACACATTCTCATATTGATCTCCTTTGATCTTAATAACCACTGCTGTGTGGAGTCAGGTATTGCAATTACTATTCTCATACTAAATACGAGAAAGCTGGTATCTGAAGACATGGTTATCTCTGAATATATTAGGTAGCACATAGATTGATAGGTGCCTACAGTATTACTCTGATTATCTAGTCAAGGGTTGACAAGCATGTATAAAGGGCAAATGCAACATGGAGGTAGTTACAGAGCCTAGTTTAAGAAATAAAATACAGATATCAAGATTATTAGCTTTGTAATGTAACAGAGTGCCCTTAGAATATCACCCTTAAGAAATGCTACTGTAGCAACCTAAAATCAGTGAAATACACTGTAACTTCCTAAGGCTAAATATTGTGGGAAGGTCTTAATTTGGGGTCTGTGATTGCTCTGAATCCCATTACCTTTCCTAGCCAAAAGAAGGCAAACCATATGGACATGTTCATGCTCTTAGACACTTTACGAATTTGTCCTCACTGCAACATAGGGACACCTCATATAAAACCTTGATTCCTTAGACTTAGCTTTCTTGCCAAAATGCTACACAGAAGTTAAGGAGGGAACTCAGCCAAGCTTGAGGGCATTGTTTAGCAGTTAAGTACTATATACTAGCCATCCATTCCTTTGTGCCAAGAAACATATACTTTCCATCTGTTTGTACCTCTGCTGTGTGGTTAGGTAAATGATGCAGAGTGTGTTAATTGCCTGCAGCAGAAATTCTTAATCAATGGGGCTAGCACAGGTAAGTTAGTGCCAACTGACTCAATGCTGTGAGTAAAGGACCATTAGGAACAGTTAAGCCACTGCTGAATACTCAGATCCATTCTTGGAGAACAGGATGGGGATAAGATGAGTGTCATGGTCACCAACACCCTAAATCATCAGGGATCACAAGATAGCAAAGACTAGGGCTAATATAATCTCCCACAATGTTCTTTAGATTTCAATTCATTAGTTTTAATTAGAATAAGATATCAAATATTAGTAAATCTATTATAACTTGGTTTGCATCAATAGTTTATTTGGAACTGGTAACTGCTAAGATCTTGGGTAGCAAGGGAAACCTAAGAGATAAACAAACATATTCTAACAATACTGATTCTCAAAGTCTAAGAAACAATGAGATGGGCAGTGTAGTCAGATAGTGCTGTAATGGGAGCTATAAAGAGGCATGTGCTGGATTCTGACAACAGAGAACTGGCTAATTATGATTGCAGATAAAGAACGGCTTTCATGCAGAGGTTGTTTAGAAAATAGATCTTAAAGGATGAGTCAGACAAAGGTATATGGTTCAGGAGACAAAAGAAGTCACAAAGGAGAGCAAGGATGTTCATGGTCAGGCACAGTTGTTGAGAATTCGCTCTATACCATTTGAATACTTTTATCCCCAGTGGAAACCCACTTATTCTTAGTACACAAAGCTATCTCAGTTTATTTTTACCATAATGAATTTATTTTGTGGTAAAAAAAAAAGAAGTTTAGAGATATGAAATCACTTGCCAGTCTACATTCCAACTGGTAGCCGTTGCCAGAAGTCAACAAATAACTACAATATTTGAGCTACCACTGAGTTCTCTGGAATAGGCTCAAGTTGATGTATACCATAGACAGGAATGGAGAATGGGAAAGATGAGTTTGATGTGTAGTATTAAGTCACCTGGTAGAGAAATTTGTCATATTTCAAGAGGAGCACAGAACTAGCACTTAGTGTACAGAGAATCAATGGATGAGCCAATGGTGTGAACAATAGGCTGCAGTTGAACTGCTAATATGGAAGAAAACTCAAATCAGGGGACAAATGCTAAACTTTATCTAGAGCTAGCACAGTCCCCAGACTTTCAGCCAGGCTAGAGTTATGAACAGAATGACAAAGTTGAGGGCAAGCTGAATCATTCCCCATTAAGAAGCAGGCTACAAAGCAAACAGCCTGCCAGAGAGGCAAAAGTATTGATTGACCATTTAGTGCAAATGATGGAGAACTAATTAATAACTGCAGCTGTCAGGAAGCAGTGATTGTTGAACCTAAATATAGATTTCTTTCTCTCACCTTCATGTGCTTTAATGTTCAAAGCTTTGTTTGATGTGAGTTTAATGCTTCCTTTACCCCTTTTGTAAATTCTCTGGGTATTTTATCCTGTGTCTTTTTGTGGGTATCTGTTTGCATATGTTCTTTCATTATAACTGCTATGATTACTACTACTACTGCTATTGGGGTTGTAAAAGTCTGAGATTTTTCTATAAGTTTTAGCACTGAAAAACATGAGATGCTTCAGGAAGACAAGTGATAGGGAAGGTCATCAAGGGCATTTCAAATCTGATAGTGACATTGAAATGAAGGAATCAAGTCAGCTTATAATAATTAGCACAAAGGTGTGAGTGTATGTTGGTGTGTGTAAAGGAAACAGAATATGAAAATACAATGCATAAAAAAGTACAAATTTGACCACCCCAAATCTATGGTTCTGAAGTCAATGTGAAAATGTTTGAATTAAGTAACAGAAAAGAACACTCTTAAAAATGAGCCTAAATATCAAAGTGTACTGTGAAAAGAATCCATACAGTTTCCAATCGGCTTCAGATGCACTGCATAGGGGATGCTAAAGCATTTGTTTTACTGGACATTGATAATGTGAAGAACAGAAAGCTAATGGGAATTACTGAGGTTGGGTGGTGTGTGTGTGTGTGTGTGTGTGTGTGTGTGTGTGTGTGTGTGTGTGTTTAAGCAATAAATAGGAACTTACTGACACATAAAATAGTCAAATATGACTGTCTCTTCAGAGGCTGTGCTTCATATTAATTGTTCCAATCTCCCTGTATTTCTCATAGCTTCATGGGGGGAGGGGACTGCTTGTCAAAGTCCAGTCAAAATATTTATAAACTATTCTCTTCTGCATACTTTAAAATCATACTTTTCTTCTCTTTTTCAATTTATTGCAGATACATATTTTAAATTTTAAATTAGTTCTTAAAATTAGTGCTTTTATGTACGTATTTGTGATGTTGGGGATAAAACCCAGGGTTTGAACACACAAACCAAGAACTGTACCAATGAACTACATCCTCTGCCCAACATGGGTTTGTATTATTTATTTATTTATTTTTAAAATCTATGTCTTATATTTTAGTAAGTTTATTTTTGAAAGGTTCTTTTTTCTTAATCCTTTGGGAATTCTCATACATGTATACAATGTATCTTGATCATATAAAGCCCTTTTCCCAATTTCCCTCTAGAACCACACATGTATATATGCTTTTAAAGAGAGCAATTCTTTTTTTTTTTTAACAGACTTAATTCACTTTATTTTTCTTGTAATAAAAAAATTTATGTGGCAGCCATAGCTGGAGACCAGGTCCTCTGAATGGAGATTTTGATGTGGGTTTTCACAGATGGCCAATGAATTCCTGATAAGGAAACTTTGTGAATACAGTATTTTTCCAAAGATTAGGGGGCAAGTAGTGGTAGGTCTTGGAGAAGGCATCAAAGGTGTCCTTGGCAAAGTTTGAAATTTCAGGCTATGAACAACACTTCTGTAAGTAGCCAATGGTAGTGATTCTTTAGCAATGACTAACTTGACTGCAGATAGACAAAAGTTAGGAGTCCTGGCTACTAGACTTTTATTCAGAAGTAACTTGTAGTCTATCGCATAGCTCTGAAAAGACAGCAAGTGGCAACTGAAACATGCTGTGGAATATTTGTTTAACTATGCAAAGATGTGTTGCATTTGTTTAGGTTGAAGAATATTTGTTTAACTACGTAAAGATGTACCACAATTGTTTAACTATGTATATTGTATTACCTTGCCTACCTAAGGCACCTGATTAGTTTAATAAAAAGCTGAATGGCCAATAGCAAGGGAGGGGCTATAGGCAAGACTTCCAGGCAAGGAGAGTAAACAGGAAGAAAGAAATGAGATGTCAGGGAGACATCAGACAGACACAGAGGAAGTAGGAAAGTAGGTCACACAGAATGAACGAAAGGTACAAAGCCCTGAGACAAAACGTAGATGAATAGAAACACATTAAATTAAGTTATAAGAGCTAGTGAGACAAGCTGAGGCTAAGGCTGAGTATTCATAATTAATAAGAGGTCTCTGTGTCTTTATTTCTGAGCTGATTGGTGGCCCAAAGAAAATTCCAACTACAGATACATAATAAGTGATTACTATTACGAGTCAGGGCAACACTTTCATGCCCAGTGTCTTGCAAAATTCACATTTTAAATAAAACAGCAAATCAAAGAAGAAAGCAGAAAAAAGTAAAGCCAGAAGTGCCTACTAGAGGAAGTTGTGCCTCAGTGTAGTACCTCAGATGTCCTGTAAGTGGTCAGTTTGTTGTGAATTCTGCTCCTTTCTTCTGCACTAAATGCTTGTAGTAAAACTGTGAGAAATAATGCTGAAGCTAGAATGAGAGGACAACATTGATTTCCCTTTCTCTTTGTTTCTGGGAAAGGTTCTTCTGGGGGCTAATGTAAATTATCAGTTAAAAATCTGATAACAGGAGGGAGAACCAAGGAGAAGACAAAAGTCAGGTCCTTTGTCTTTTGACCTTTCACATTGGTTTCCAGCATCCCACATTGAGGATCAGTGCCCGCTTCCAACCTGGAACGTTTCACCTGGAGTGCCACTTGTCCTCTGGCACGCCACAGCTGACTGGTGACTAATAGCCTCTATGGTGTGTCTAGGCTTGCAATCATTAGCTTCCAATTCTGACAATAATCTGTAATCCTTCCCTTCATCCCTCTGCAGCCTCATCCCTTCTGCCTCCTACACTGCAGGCCAACTGGGAGCCACACACTCCACCTTGGTCTCTGTCCAGTTCCTGCCTTTGCTCTTGGGCCATGTTCAGATCACCCCTTTCCAAGCTCGTATTCTTGCCAGCCTAATTCTTCAAAGCTGCCAGACCATTGTGAAAACATTGAGCTTCTCCAATAGAAACATTAACCTTTATTTTTATTTTTTTCTAATGTTTGGTACTAAGAGCTAGTCTGTGTTTTCTAAAGCTGGTGGGTATAAATTCTTGGACAGTGAATAGAGGTTGTACATTTAAAAATTTTCTTTCTTCTACAGCTCCTCTGAGGACTGAAGTAACCAAGATACTCCATGCAAAGCAAATTCTTCGAGTCACCAAACCCAACATAAGGTCTGACCTTTGTATCCTCCTCCATTCTAATGCCATTCAATTTCTTTTCTTAATATGTAGAAACTGAAAACAAAAGCTGAGATGTCGTGATTGGGGCCCACTGTGACTCAAGTTTGTGTGTTGCTCCCAAGTTGTTCTTTCATCTCCTCTCATTGCCCTATTGGCCTGGTGATGTTCTATACAATTCCATGAATCTGTTTCTGAAGAAACCAACTTGTTTAATCAAACATAGTTGAGTATAGGAAATGACCCACACTCATGAGGCGGGAGAAGAGAAATTCTGACCCATGATTCTGAATCTAGACACAGCATTTTGCTACTCTTAAGAACCCCATTTCTCCTACTTAGGTCTCTCTGTTATAAACAGGAGCTGTTATCATGTAGATGTATATCTGCAGTCCATTTCTTGATAAGGATCCATACTGGCAAGAACCTTGAACACAGCCTATTCTATCACAATTCACTAAGGACTTGAGACAAAACTTGACAGGCTTTGAATCACAACCTTTCTTTTAAAAACAGAATCAGTGACCCAAAGATAGTTCAGTGATTAAGAGTACTGGCTGCTTTTCCAGAAGACCTGGGTTTGTTTCCCACTATCCACATGGCATTTGACAACCATCTGTATCTCCAGTCCAGGGGATCCTACACCCTCTGCTGGCCTCCCTGGGCACAAGACACACAAGTGGTTCACAAACACACATACAGGTAAAATACTCATATAAAGAATATAGAATACAATAAAATAATATTAAAAATAATTAGATTATTACTGTCCAACATTGATTACAAAATATGGAAAATGTGTTGGATCTTTATGACACTGGCTTATCTTTGTCTTTGTAGATGAATTCACAGATACATATTTTAGATAAATGACAAATGATGTTTATAATTGTGATAGAATGTGTTAGTACATGGGAAAAATCTCTTAAAAGTATCTCTTAAAAGATATTAAATTCTCATGGTGATTTCAAACCTTCATGCTTCTGAAATCTAATTTTTTTTTGGTTTTGTTTTTTTCAGACAGGGTTTCTCTATATAGCTTTGGTGCCTGTCCTGGATCTCGCTCTGTAGCCCAGGCTGGCCTTGAACTCACAGAGATCCGCCTGGCTCTGCCTCCCGAGTGCTGGGATTAAAGGCGTGCGTCACCGCTGCCGCCCTGAAATCTAATTCTTATCTCAAGCATCGGTAAATTAAGCAAGACATCCAAATATAAGAAGCATTATTTTTCTTAACTGGAGACTGAAGAGTACAACCTGGATTTTTTTTTATTATTATTAAGAAATTTTCTATTCATTTTACATATCAACCACAGATTTCCCTGTCCTCCCTCCTCCCACTCCCCGGCCTTCCCCCCCAACCCACCCTTCTTTCCAACCTCCTCCAAGGCAAAGTCTCCCCTGGGGAGTCAGCAGAGCTGGTACATTCAGTTGAGGCAGGTCCAAGCCCCTCCTCCCTGCACCGAGGCTGTGCAAAGTGTCTCACCATAGGCACTAGGTTGCAAAAAGCCGGCTCATGTACTAGGGACAGGTCCCAGTCTCACTGCCTGGGGGTCCCCTAAACAGTTCAAGCTAAACAACTGTCTCACTTATCCAGAGGGACTCCAGTACCATGGGGGCTCCTCAGCTATTGGTCCACAGTTCATGTGTTTCCACTAGTTTGGCTAGTTGTCTCTATACTTTCATGATTGGAAAAAGTACAACCTGGAATTTTAATAGACAGGAATACAATTCCTGGAAATGGCCCTTTAATGTTTTAGTCTGAAGAGCTCATTTATATATACTAATTAGTATAATTATTTTAAATTATTTTAAAGCATTTAACCTTCAGCCAAAAATTTCTCAAAAGAGAACCACCAAAAAAATCTTGATTCTGCTGACATTTATAGCTACTAAGTCCTTTGTAAATGTGTATTGTGGAGACCTGCTTCCCAACTAGACACTCCATTAATGTGAAGACACTGTGGCAATACAGAGACTCGCTGTGTATGAGGGATGCACAGGAGCCAGGCTTAAATTATACATTGTTGAAGTTAACAAGGTGTTAGATAAAGTGACTAGCTTTGCTTATAATATATGTATTTATTCAATATTTTAATAGAATTTTTCCAAATTTCTTAACTAGAAGTGTCACCTCTCAGCCTCAGGTGTGAGGATAATAGTTACATTTTTGAATTGCAAACCTCTCATTCACAGAGCTGATACAAATAGGTGCTATAAATCATATGTGCTAATGTACACATGACAAAGATGTTGCTATGTGTTACCGAGTCCCTGTGTCACATGACAAAATAAATCATCTATGTCTCTCCTTCATAATTCTTCCTCAATTATCAAGACACAGAAGCAAAGCAAATAATACAGTCTTGAAAGATGAGGAATTCAAATCCTTATTTTATAAAGAAAAACATTATATATATATATATATATATATTGATGTTAGAAATAACAAATAGGGGATAGGCGTCGGGTGGCGGTGGCGCATGCCTTTAATCCCAGCACTCTGGAGGCAGAGCCCGGCAGATCTCTGTGAATTTCAGGACTGCCTAATCTACAAAGCAAGATCCAGGACAGGCACCAAAACTGTACAGAGAAACCTTGTCTTGAAAAACAAAACAAAACAAAAATGCCAGTACTGAGTTGTTTTTATTACTGTAGCTCTATAGTAGAGCTTGAAGTCAGGGATCGTGATGCCTCCAGAGGTTGTTTTATTGTACAGGATTCTTTTGGCTATACTGGGTTTTTTGTTTTTCCAAATGAAGTTGAATATTGTTCTATGGTGATATTTTCTTTGTACCAAAATGTTATTTGTATGTTAATAAATAAAGTTGCCTGGGGGTCAGAGCTATTAGCAAGCCATAGGAAAGCAGGGCAGTGGTGGTGTACATTTGAGCTAGGTAAGTCTCTGTGTGTCCAGGGATATAGCCAGCATTGGATACACATGCCTTTAATCTCATTACCAACCATAAAACACCTGGAGGTCTATACAGACAGGCTGTAATGAGGCAGTCCTGTGGTTGGGTTTACAACCAATGAGAAGGCAGAACAGAGACTATATAAAGACTTTAACACAGGAAGTACCAGCTCCTTCGGAGAGGTAGGACCACTGCAGGAGGAAGGGTAAGGTTTTGGCTCTTAGCTCTGACCTCTTGGCTTTCTTCTTTGCATTGGTTCTGTGTTTCTTATTTATACGATGGTTGGATACATCTACATTGTTCTTTCCAGGTCTGTGAAGAATTGTGTTGGGATTTTGATGGGGATTGCATTGAATCTGAAGATTGCTTTTGGTAAGATTGCCATTTTCACTATGTTAATCCTACCTATCCACGAACATGGGAAATCTTTCCATTTTCTGATATCTTCCTCAGTTTCATTCTTCAGGGACTTAAAGTTCTTGTCATACAAGTCCTTTGCTTGCTTAGTTATACTAGGCTCTGCTGACTCCTCAGGGAGGACCTTGCCTTGGAGGAGGTGGGAATGGGGGGTGGGTAGGGAGGGAAGGCTGGGCGGTGGGAGGAGAGAGGACAGAGTAATCTGTGGTTGATATGTAAAACAAATAGAAAACTCTTAATGAAATAAATACATAAATAAATAGGAATTGAATAAAATAAATTCCATTTCAAAACTTAGGGTGAACTAAAAATTCAAGGAGAAATGATCTTGTTGAGGCATTGAGATGGTGTAAGAGAACCCAGAGGTCTACCAGACTGTGGCAATGGAGTGCAGTGACCATGGAAAAACCTTGGCACATATGAGGCATGTGAACAGAATTAAATCTTATATTGAGATTGTAATTTATTCATCTTTCTGAAGACTTCAGGTGTGCCTAGCGAGAAAGAAATGCCCTCTACAAGGAAGTGGTCAGAAGGAAACTTCTGGAGACATTTCCCCTTCTTGGAACTTGTAAGCTTATGTGGTCTTTCTCACATAGTATGCATATTAATGGAAGAATGTCAGAGAGAGCTTTAAGATGCTTCTTTCCTACAACTTACATAGAGTCAGACTTTAATTTTACATCTGTTATTAACAGTTACCTGAAATTTCTCTTATTGTTGAGTCAATGTGACATTATAGGATGCATTATAAGATGAAGAGGATATTCAGCACAAATTGCCTTTGTGCTGGACTAGCTATTTTCAACCTATGATATAGGTTCATATCAGGTCATTTATTATGTCCTTTTTGTGAAAATCTGATGGGAATGTGAGCAAATGACCAACATTGTCAGTAACTATTTCCTGAGCTGGAACAATTAACTTGGTCTTCCACCATATCTGCCTCACCTGTCATAATCCCATACCACAATCTCTAAAATTTTCTCACTTTAAAATTCTACAGGTTATGCTGGATCTGTTATGTTAGTATGATGGTTTGCTTAGTCTCGTCTATATTGCCTCTGGATGATAGAGTAACCCTTAGAAGGTGGGCCTGTTGGAAGGAAGATAGTCTCTTGGAGCATGCCTGCCATGGGGATGTTGGGATGTTATTCTTTTTTCTTTCTAGACAGTCCTCCTTTGTCATATGATTCCACCATGATGCACTATGCTACCATGAATCTTAATTTCCAAGGCTAAGTCATGCTGGATCCTACCTCTAACACAATAAAGCAACACAAATTTTTCCTTCATATTAAGTGCCTTATCTCAGATATCATAGATATAGCAAACTAACACAACTTAGTTATACTTAGTTAAAAGTAACACAACATTTTCTGTCTTATTCCCTGGTCATATACTATTTAAAGTTTGCCTTTTATTCCTCTTTCCCATATCTCAGTACTAGAACATAATATAACACAGTTTCTAACAGGCAATGAGGCTAAGCACATAATTCTTCTAGCACACAGGAGACTAGTGGCATAATTAAGCAATTTTTACAGTGAATGAAAATGACATACTTGAAAATTGGCCATGTGTGTCAATGCAAAAATATTATCTACATGATTACAATGTATAAAATGTATTTAATATTTGATATTTCATTTTCTTCTCTCCAGAGTTGCAACTTTTATATCAATTAGTTTATTCAAAGTCAATTTTAAAATATAAAAACATCTAAAGATTGTCAGTGAGTCGACAGATGGCTTATAAAATACTTGGAATATTTGAAAGTGAAATGTGATAATCCATGGAAGGAACTTTATCAGGAAGAAAAAAAATAAATAGAAACTTGGAAAAATGTTAGTCCAGCAATAGCTTCATGGTATGACTATCTTTAGGTAATACTTAGAGGAATGGAGATGCCCATGGTGTAAACCATTGTGGTGCTAACAACTGTAACAGAACAAAAGTAATACATTCCCAAAATAAAGTGTTATTGTCTCTTTGTGTCCATCTATAATGCATAGGTTGACACCCAGTCCCTAAGGAAACCACATTGTGGGGTAAGGAGTGGGCTTGGAAAGGTGTTTAGTTCATGAGGGCAGAATCCAACTATGAACTGAAAACAGAGCAACAGGATACCTTCTAAAGGATGAGCCCTTAATAGATATTGAATATGCCTTAAATTTTACCTTGAATTTATAGACTCCAGAAAGAGTAGAAATAAAATTTTGGCATTTAAGATTTACCCAGATAATGGTATTCTGTGAGCAATTCAAAAATACAAAGACAGAAATAAATGCAAGGCAATGTCTTAGGGTGGTGAGTAGGAAGCCTACTTCTCCCAGAAGTGCTTGCTTCCTGTTCCACCATAAGGCAGCTGCACTTGATAGATTACAATGAATTGCACATTGGGCATCTCCATTCCTTATAGATATTTCCTGAAGAGAGTCAAACCATGAAGCTATTGCTAGACTAACCTTCATGATGACACCTTGAGAAACAAGTTCTGCTTTGATTACAACAAGGTTGGATTATAAGGGTTATTCTAGCTAAGAACAGTTATATACAGTACATCTAAGAATGATGTTATTGATAGTCCTGTTAGTTAACTAAATGTTAGTGTACTAGGGTGTTGTGAAATCTTATGAGACAGATACATTTGCTAATTTGGTTTCTTTTAAAACTATAATGAGTTCTGAATTTATTGGAAGGATAACTTGCTTTGTGAGGTGAAAAAAAAAGGCTTCTAAATATCCCTAGATCTGTTTCCCATAAGAAACAGGATCCATCGCTGGTGCTTGAGCTTTTGGGGGCCCACTACCTGTGGTGGGACAACTCACATAGCCTTGAGGCAGGAGAAGGGGCTTGGACCTGCCTCTGCTGAATGTACCAGGCTCTGCTGACTCCTCATGGGAGGCTTTACCTTCTTGTAGGAGGGAATGGGTAGTGGGTTGGGGGGAGGAAGGCTGGAAGGACAGGAGGAGGGAAGAGGGGTATCTGTGATTGGTATGTAAAATGAATAAAAAAATTTCCTAATTAAAGAATAAAATAAAATAAAATAAACAGTAACTGTCAATGTACATGTAAGATCAATGCCAAAGCTTTCCCTACTTTTTTCCTGTTAAGACAAACATTGTTTAAGTCTGTGTTAACACTGTGGTTTTCATCAATGCATACATGATGCTTAGTGTTAAGTTTGCAACAACTATCTGAAAGTTAATAGGGAGTGCATACAATATTATTTTTATGAAAACAAATACAGAAATTCTGCTACTATTATTAATTATTCAGAAATGTAAGAGTTTACCTAAATGCAGGATTTTCAGATGACTGAAGAGTAACATTATAAAATCTATAGAACATTCACTACCTTGTGTCAGGCATTCATGGCTATTTTAATCTCCATGTAAGGTACTTACAGCTTAAGTGAACATCAAAGCAGACCCTCACTCAAACAAGCCACATGCTTTAGGCTCACAAGTTCAGGTGGCTTTGGTATTTAATGATGAAGATGTGGACTAGAGTTTCCACCATGACAGAGCATACTATTTGAAAGCTCTTGCTTATTTTAAAGAACATTTCTCAAAGGAATACTTTATAATTATCATGCCTTTAATAAAATATAAATACTTGACCTTTTTCTGATATATGTTCATTCCTTGTTATACAGTGTTTTACATGTATTTAACTAGGTAGATACATACAGGGATTAATCTATATACTTTCCATACTGCTTCTAGGATTTGCTTTCCATGAGAAAATATTTTTGTATTAATTGGAAGGTTTGGGTTTTTAAAAAGATAAAGAAAATGAAGTAATTTGCATGTTTTCACAGAAAATGAAATACAGCTACACATCTAGAACTTATTCAAGCAGAATCAGAGAGATGGCTCAGTGTTTAAGAGCATTTATGTCTCTTACAGAGGGCCCAATTTGGTTCCCTGAACCCACATTGGCCTCAGAAATGCCCCTAACTGCTATGGCTGGGAATCTGATGCCCTATTTTGGCCTTCATGGACACTGCAGGCACATGGTGCAAATAAACCCATGCAGACAAATGCACACAACATTCTTGAAAAGGACTTAAGCAATAAAATTAAAGTCTTAAAATTCAGCCCAATCATTCCCAGGCTTCCTTTCTTGTTTTGAGAAGAAAAGGTAAATTTTATTTTTATGTTGACAGAGAATGATATTCTACATTTTGTCCCTGAACTCTCAATGCTTTGCTTGATGTTTAAATATGAAAAAAATGTCTCTCTTCAGCCTCTGAGACTTGGTGAAAAGACAATATTTGGAAAAATTTCCTCAAAACCTAAAACTTCCCCTGTACCAGGATATAATATTTTTGCAAAAATAATAATTAAATATATGCCATACTATTAATGCTTCACTATATAATGCTTTTGAAATCACACTGATACAAATTTATGCTGAAGTACCAACAAGACTCATGCCTTTATGATGTATCCAATATAAATTCTTAAATCTTAAGTAAAACACATCTTCACATTAACCAAATGAAATTATCCCCAAGGGTAGAAATTTTCTTAAAATCACAACTATCCATCTTAATATCTTAAAACTTAAATAATATTATTCCAGATATTTACAACATTTCTAGCATTGATTCACTCTGTATAATAATTATACGAGCTTTAAGACTTAAACCAAAAATATTTAACCTCAAAATTGATCATTTGACAGTGAGTTGATGCTTGCTGAATTATATCAGCTGTAGTCCAACTTTGTGTGATGTCTAGTTAATAGCTAAATTCCTATACTCAAAATAGCATCTTAACAGACTTAGTTTTTCCACTGAAATCAAAATGTTAATAAAATCACTTAGGAAAAACATCCATGTTTGATCTACTTTCCCCCATTTTCAGAGCTTTAGCTCCACGCTCTTCAGATAAACAATATAAGCAGAACCCAAACAATGTCCTGCACTCTTCTTTTCAGGTGTGATCCAGATTTCCAGTTTATTACCAGTGACTAGCACAGCTATCTGTGTGCTCCTGGCATTTGCTAGGAGGTTTTGAGATCCTTATCCTGCACTGACTGCAGTACTGGATAGAGAATAACTTAGTATCCCATTATGCTATAAGAATCTTTCTGTGACCTTCACATTTGGATTATGATAAACATTTATGTTGTTTTCCTCAAATGCAGAGCAAATGAAGAAAGTTTCAAATAAATGATTTGAAATTATTTTCTCGAGGAACACAAAGTTAATAAAAAGTAATAAAGACACACTAGAAAAGCCATATCAAATATCTCCTTTGACACTTTTCATATAAAACATCATTTTAAATGCCCTATAATAACATGTTCACCACATAGAAACTCCTCCATCATTCTCAGGTAATTTTTATGAACATACAAGTGCTAGAGTTTTGATATATTTGAGTTTCTCCAACATGTGTGTGAAAGTTTTCATACAACTGAATTGAAATCGAGTTACAACCAGCTTCCTTCTATCTTGTTTACACAGTCAGTCGCTCTGATATGTGATGATCTTGAAAGTCCTAACTTTGAGTCTCTCAACGGGAAAAAAAATGCTGACCACACTAAAAATCAGTAATTCTGACTGCTACATAAATAATTCCAGTCACAAGGCTCAAAACCATGAAGACAAGCTCATGCAGGGAAGGCAGCATGCAGGAGCCGCCCTGAGACACCAGCTAAAACAAATTTAAGGCGGTCAAGTAACCACTACAAAGGGAGAAATTGTCTGAAAACACCTCAGAGGATCTGCCTTGACAGGGCCTCAAATCTTCACCTGTCTTGAGTTTTCGAGACTCTCCACATTCTCCATGAAGAAGTGTAAGGGAAACCCCTTTCCTTTTCCACCAGGGAAATGGAAAATTAAGGATTCAAAAGTATATCCTGACCATCACCTCTCCTCAGTAAAATTTTGCCCTCATGGAAAACCTTTCACTAGAGTGCAGTGGCCCCAGCTGTTACCAGATTCTAACTACCGTAGGGAAGAGAGCTATCCACCTCAGTTTCCACCAGCCCTCAAAATGTATGTGTTAAGGGGAACATAGGAGAGAAATAGTTAACTTTACCCCTCTCATATTTCCTGGATCAAGTTGTGGTTAAGAAAGCTGAGAAGCCCTTCTGAAATTCGTAGTTGAGAGCCCTGGAATGATGGAAACCCTGTGAAGTCATCAAGGGACCACAGTGCATCTGCCCTGACTCCCACTCACCCATGCCACCACATGAACAGGCTCTACCAAGGAACAAAAAAATACCCTGGAAGAACAGCCTCTGGTGTCATCTAAGACACAGCCTCTGTTTTACAAGCTGGCAATAGAGTGTGCAAACATGAAAACAGTAGAGGAAATTTTAATCTTGGACCCAGAGTGGCTACAGCAAATGGGAGGCACAAACCAACTTCCAAGTAGACTATTAACTCAATTTTTGTCTGATATATCATGTCTGTCTTTTAATCAAAGCTTATTACAAGGCCTGCTAAAATATTAAAAGCAGTCTGAAGAACCTCTCCTTAACACAGACAGCCTCATCTAAAACAGGTTCAGAAATGAATTCCCATAGTGGAAATGAAGAGTAACTATGTCGTATGTATTAGGAGGTTAAGTGGTTAAAGTATGCAACATGTCAGGACAGAAGGGAAGAGGGGACAGAAAGGCAGGAATTCTGAGAAATGATTCAAGGGAATTCTGGAGCATAAAAGTGAAAAAGGGAATTATGTTGATGGGTCTTTGACAACTGAGGCTTATTTGATGATGATAAACTGAACGGTCTTAAAGATGTGTTGGCAATAACTTCCTAAGCTGAAACACAAAGACATGTTTGGTATAGCTGAAAGAATACACGGACACCTTAACCATTATAGGCATACTAGAAACAGACATACAGACACCATCTGACAATGTTGCAAATGCCAGTCAGTAGGAAAAATATAGTCTTCAGTACGGGGACCGGAATGGGGGCACAACAAGAGTGCATCCTCATGAATAAAAGCAAACTAGATACTGGACTTCTGTCATTAATAAATGATCTTCACCGGGTGGTGGTGGCGCACGTCTTTAATCCCAGCACTCGGGAGGCAGAGCCAGGCAGATCTTTGTGAGTTCAAGGCCAGCCTGGACTACCAAGTGAGTTCCAGGAAAGGCGCAAAGCTACACAGAGAAACCCTGTCTTGAAAAAAACAAAAAAAAATAAAAATAAAAATAAAAATAATAAAAAAAAATGATCTTCATAGAAGCCCCTTATGCTCTGTTTACAATAGCAGAGATGGCCCTTAGCTTTCCTGGTGTTGAAATTTAATTGTGTCTCCTGCTTCCGGCTCTCCACTTTAAAGTTGTGTTATTCTCCCTCAACGATGGTATCTGTTTCTTCAGAATGGAATGTGAACATTCATTCTTACTGTCTAATGTTTTCTTTATTGAGGTGTCCTTCATAGTGACATTACCTTTCAATTAAAAAATGTACTTCACGGCTCAAGGTTTCATCTGATACTAATAAAATCATAGTGGCAGCACTTAGTGGATGAGAAAGAAGACCTCAAGAAAGAGGAGGTGGCTTTTCTAGACACAATGCAGCATCCAGACAAGAACTGAAGTTAGGTCTTACAACTCTCCCCTAGCCTTAAGATACCAAAACCTAGTTTGTAATATTAATTTTAATATTAATATTAAATATGCATTGAGTAATAGTAACCTATGCATTGAGAAAAGTAAAAGACAAACCTCAAAGTAACTATAGTACCTAGAAGAAAAGATGGACAATGAAACCATAGATTGAGGAATAGGGAGATGACTCAGTAGGTAAAGGGCTTGCCCTGTAAGTGTGATGGCGTGAGTTTTGCACCCACAGAACGCACAAAAATTCAGAAACTTATATGTAACCCCTGCACTTTTGTGTTGAGATGGGCAGAGACAAGATAATTCATAGAAGCTTGTGGAAAGCTTGTGGAGGTTTCACAGAGATAAAAACAAAACTCTTCCAAAGGAGCTGCAATGGGAGGACCGACCAAGATTTGAGAACGTTATTCGACTGCCACAGATTTCCAGAGCAAAAGCATCTCTGTACTCACACAAAGCAACATGTTCAACATGTTCACTCACATACATATAGGCCTCTCTCTCTCTCTCTCT
>CABHPP010109018.1:0-15379 GCA_902168425.1 Peromyscus attwateri
TGTTGTTGTTGTTGTTGTTGTTGTTTTCAAGACAAGTTTTCTCTGTGTAATAGTCCTGGCTGTCCTGGACCTCACTTTGTAGACCAGGCTGGCTTTGAACTCACTGAGAGCCACCTGCCTCTATCTCCAAAGTGCTGGGATTAAAGGCATGTGCTACCACCACCTGGCTTCACGATAGTTTTCTAAGAGGTCGTAAGGAGAACACTTGGAACATGAATGATTACGTAAAATCCTTACCTTAAAGTGATAACCTCCAATGTGAAGGCACAAGAAGTGAAACCTTCAGGAGGTAATTATCATAGGCACGAAGCCCCTGTCAGTGGGATTAGTGCCCTTACATTATACATTTTACAGTTCTCATGAGGGAGATTTTTCACTCTTGATCATGTAAAAATACCATAGAAATTGTCAGTCTGCAACCCAGAAGAGGACCCAGACCAGAAACTGATCACGCTGACACTCAGATCTCCTCAACTGACCGCTAGCCAGTCTCCAAATTATAAAAACTAAATTTCTGTTGTTTATAAGCCATTTGTCACCAGAGTGTCTGAAACTGAACAAAACAGATGCTTACAGCCATCTTATGTGTTAACCTCATCATCTATAAAATAAAAATAAAGGTTAGAAGCCAGTGTCCATAAGATCTATTTAAATAAGAATGTATTCTAGTCTATGTGGAACAGAATCTGCTTTATCAATACATCTCAAAGAAGGCTGTGTGTTGGCAAAGATACCACAGATAAACTCACATAAATAAAACTGTCCAAGTTCAAGAAGGCCAGTGTACAGACCTCCATTGTCCTCAGATGATACCACATCAAGCATCTAATCAGACACTGACAGAACCCACAAGTTCTCCATAGTATCCATTAGCATCACCAGAGCAAAGCAATATGCTCATAAACACTTCCCAGTTACGTGTACCTGTGTGTATTGGTGCATCTATGTATGTGCATACACACACACACACACACACACACACACACACACAGTATTGTCTCCTCTATTGTTAGATAAGTAAAAAGAACTTAGCTGACAGTCTCACTTTGCACCATGGACTAGAAATAGTGCTGCAAATACCTATTCTGGTGCACTAATACAATCTAATGCTACAGAGAGAATTTGGAGAATCATCCAGACATTTCTCAATAGCATTTTTAAGAACACAAAAATTCTCCCAATCAATTTCCCCCAGATTTTCTCTATTCCAGCCTTCACTATTGTCCTTATGAATCACTGTGGGTCACCAATTTTGTTCTCATGTTACCCGGATTAACTGAAATACTGTTTTGTAACTTCAATTCTTCTTTAATGCATACTTATGGAGTATATATAATTCTTTAATGTGTGGCTATTAAGTTTGAGAGGAAATGGTTGGACTTTTAGTATATTGTGTAGGTACCCTATGCTAAGAGTCACAGAAAGAACTGCTGATATTTTAATCCAGGGACTTAAATTCTAATTAGAATTAAATAGGGCACATTGTTTCATGTAATCACAATATTCCCAATTATAAGTCCTACTGAACAGTGATATTTTTATGTACTGATTATTAAGAAAATTACCTAGTTGAGCTAAAATTGCCATTATATTTTTAATATGTTATTTTTATTATTACCCCTGAAGTACTTTGAAGTGGGTTCATATTATAAACCCATTTTTCTGCTGAGGGAATGGATGTACGAAGATGCTGAATAACTCACCAGGAATCATACATCTGGGACTAAATTAAATTATCAAAAATAACTTTCAAAACACAAAAGGTTACATCAACAAAATGGCATTAACGGATTACAAAGAACAAAAGAGAGCATAAACAGAAGGTATTCTGTTTCTCTCATCTACCTCATCTACCCTGATGATTTTACTTTCTGAAATCTCAGAAACAAAACCACCATTAAAAATAATACTAAAGGCTATAGTAATAAAAGTGGGATATGTGAGTATGCATTCGAATGTTCTATAGAAATATAAGGAGATAAAGTAACATATATATATATATATATATATATATATATATATATACCATTTCGTTGAATTATTTAAATGCCCTGTTGAATCACTTGGTCCTTCAAAGAAAAATGAAATAAAAACTAAGATTTATATTATCCCAGTTAGGTAAGTGCCGATCTTCAAGGACTCTTTTGAATTTTCTGGGGCAGCAGTTGCCCAGGAGAGCAGCTCTCTGGGAAAATGTCACTGCAGAGTCTGGCTTCATCCAACGCCTGGCAGGATGCTCTCCAGCTGTGCAGACTCTTGTGTGGTATGATTCTTGACCTGGAGAGTTGAGTCTCATCTGGTACACACACATTATCAAATGGGCAGCATCAGGAAGCCACAAATATGTCACACCTGTGGAAAGAGACTTGCAGCAATAAAAGCTGGCCAATGCAGATTGCCCGCAGAGGGAACACCACGGAGGATGCCCAGGTTTCCATCTTCCCTGCCGGCCTCTTCTCTAACACGCATGCTCAAGTCTCTCCCACCCCACAGAAGAGACCATCCTTCTTACATGTTTTCCTTTCTGTTGTTACTCAACTTATTTCCTTGATTAGGATAGCAAACGAACCACCAGTTTACCACAATACATTTGTTTTTTTCACCTACCACTCTCTTGAATCCCCATAAAATTGAGGGCCCTTGCATAGCAAGCTAATAACACGCCTCTTCCCATAGTCCCAAGCCAACCATTCTTCTGCCCTCCTCTGTCAACCGCTCGTCTTGCCTCGCCGTGTTTGGTTTTGTTACCCCAGTTATCACTTACCTTTCCCTTCCCTCTGCGGACTTTTCTCCCCTGTTGACTCTGTTTACCTAGTCTGCATCTAGAATGAGGATGTAACCCGGAGGACGTAACCCCAAGGACGGAAGCTACAAACTTGGTCATGCATTAAAACACTGTGGAAATCTTACTACAGAATAAATAAATAAGAATTTTTAATTTCTTTAAGAAAAAGCATCCTTGGACTCTGAGTGAGGCCAGATGATCTATATTTCTAGCAAATTCCCAGTGATGGCAGAAGCTGCCTGCCAGTCTGGAAACCACACTTGGAAAACAACTGCCCTAAGGTTTAGTCTTACCATTTCTATTGTGCTGTTTATTTTATTCTCTGATGGCCTCTTCAGAGACCTCCCTTACTCTGATGATTTTAACTAGTCTCTCCTAGGCAGCCAGTAAGCAGATGTCTGTAGGCCTATACACCCACTAAAGGTTCTTATCTCACACCTAACTTCCATTTTCATGTGGCCACTCCTCCATCACCTTGCAGTTAGTATATCAAGTCTAGCATGTGATCTTTCTTCACAAGAACAAGCTCTCCCAACCCCCTGACCTTTCTCTTGCTTGCCTCTCGAGGGGTCTCACCATTTTCCACTTGCCCAGGCTTCACACCAGGATACTGTCCATCTTCCCTAGTTTCCTACAAGTTCTGCATCCCTTGACTGCCCCGTGCCGTCTTATTGAAAGTATTCATTACTTCACACCTGGACTCACATAATCACTTGTGATCCTCCTGCCCTAAACACTCTCTCCACACACATACTACTGTCAGCTTAATCTCCCTCAAATGCAGCTTTGTAAACGTGGACAGCTTCCCGTTGTCTATGCCAAAGCTTTGCATTCATATGGGCCATGAACGGATTACAGGTGTGCTAGTATATCCATTTCCTAAGCCATAGGGACAAAGAGCTGGGCTGGAGACAGCCGAGCCTAAACAGCCAGAGTCCGAGGCAGCCACGGCACAGCAGCCCATCTCTTTCTTCTTGAACACAGAAGTGTGGGTATGTGTTGTAGAACTTGGGAAGCCATATACCATGACCAGATTAATGGAGAAACACTGCGGGAAATACATAGCTACATTGTATGAGTGATGGTATAGAATTGAGGCAGGGGCAACTGAATGTTCCATGGCCCTTGACTAACCATCATCTCCATAACTGTTTAATTACTTCAAAATTGGCTGTTAAAATATCTTTTGCACTGTAGCCTGGATAGACCAAAACTTGCATAAGTTTTTCAAATTACACAGAACGGGTCACAAGATAGCCTTTCAATGCAATGAGTGATCTAACGCTTTAGGAGAGTGCCACTCTGTTGGCCTTTAAAGAGACAGTACACAACTGTCTGGGTTGTATCTAGCTTGTAGAAAACCTGCAGCACACTGAGAGAAATACAAATAATTGCTGCCCACTGAGATACATGCTGTGTCTGTCCACTGTGGATATAGACTAGGTTTTTTGCACATTCATTAAGTACATTTGAGAATCCCTAATTATGAATGACACTTTTATTTCTCTTTTGGTCTTGCTGATTAATCACCAACTTAAATAATTTTTGGTGTATAGTCATCTTACAACATGTGTAAAACAAGATGTTATAATTTTAAAATAATAATTTTGTTATCTGATCATTTCATGCATGTATATAATGCCCTCTTTTATTTTCTGCCTACCCCTATCCTCTCCTCTTCCCTACAAGTCTCTTTCTCACATTTGCGTCTTTCTTCAGTTTTATAATCCACTAACTTTAACCAGGGCAAGTCTGTGTGACTATGGGTTTGGAGCTTGGTGGACTTCCAAGTGGGTACACAACCACTGACAATGACTGCCCCACCCCAGATCCATCTGCAGTCAGTGGGCCCACTGGGCACCTCCCCATCCCTAATTGAGTGCTGACAGATCCAGTCTTACAAGGGAGTCACATCTACTGTGAGATCAAGATTGCCATGCATGCACTAAAGAGAACGTTTCATGGCCCTTCTGCTCATCATCTGCCTTTTCCATCCTTTTCCATCCTCTTCTGTGATGCTCCCTGAACTTTACAGGGGGTGGTAGAAATATGTCTTATTCAGAGCCAAGCACTCATCTGTTGCTTCCCCCCCCCCCCCACCCCCAGAACTTTGGGCAGCCATGAGTCTCAACTTTCACCACTGTTCACTGCAAAGAGACACTCCTCTGATTAAAGCATTTGTCTATGGGTATAAAAAGAGATATTTATAAGGCAGTTTGATTGTATGACAATTTAGCTAAACAAGAGTAGAAAGTTTCCCCCTAAGGCCTTCCCCAAGTGCTGATTTTTGACTGGGTTTACAGTATCAAGTACAAACCCTTCTTGCTGCCTGTTTCCCCACCCTCCTCTTCTGCTACAACTTCCCTCACAACAATCGTAGTCAAAAAGAATGTTTTGGCGAGCAGGAGGGTGATGCTCAATCAATCTTCTACAACCTCTTGGATGCTGATGAGGGGCATAGCGCCTGCCTAAGAGAGACCACAAAACTCTTCTTTTATGTATCAGTTGGAGCGGAGGCTTTAGGTTTAGATTTCCTGTGGTAGGAAGTGGCTGGAACCCCTGCATCAGAAGGAGTTTAATTTGAAAATTTCATGTGTCCTAGAAGATATAAATTTTACAAGATAAAAAGAAAATACATAGCCGGATGGTGGAGGCAGAGCCAGGCGGATCTCTGTGAGTTCAAGGCCTGCCTGGTCTACAGAGAGAAATCCAACACAGGCACCAAAACTACACAGAGAAACCCTGTCTCAAAAAACCAAAAATAAATAAATAAATAAATAAATAAATAAATAAATAAATAAATAAGATAAAAATACATGATTAACCCATGGCCACATAAACCTAAAGACAAAAATCATACAAAATACTCTCCTCTTGAAGCATTTTCTTATGACTTTTACTGAAATTCTATTTTGCATCTATAAATTCCTAATCTCCTTTCTTACTTACTGGTTTCTGGTTGTCATTATTGTTGTTCTTGTTGTTTTTAAATTTTACTTATACTGTGAACTAAAAGGAACCTGGGCACAGTTAACAGTTGACTTCATGTGGCTGTTTACTTGTAAGCCAGTTTGGTACCCTGTAAACACTATAAAAAACTCAAGTGCATGTAGACAACATGCACACACATGTTCGTATATAAAGGTGCTTTTTAAGGAGTTCCAAAGATTTTGAGCCACTTGTCAGCTGTAAATTCAAATGTTGGTTGGATTCCTATTTTGCATTAAATTAAGCAATCTTTAATCAAAATCTGTTCTTTGAAAGGCAAGGCTTTTCTTAGATCAAGGAAGAAGACTTACATGGGGAAGACACAGAGCTGGAGCCTGATTTATGATTAAGCAAGCTTAGCAGGCATCAGCAGTCCTTTTAAAATCATTACCCAAATGTCACAACTCTAAGTGAAAGTATACCTTTCAAATGTAGGATAATAGTTATTATAACTAAGACAACAGCAGCCATTCTTAGTACATATCGTAGCAAGCTTACCTAGATTCTGAATGCTGCTGCTGACTGGGACTGAATCTCCTGCGATTTTCATTTCATTGTATTAATGCAAATTATGCATCTATCACTTATACATTAAGAATGTTTCTGGCAGGGCAGTGGTGGCGCACGCCTTTAATCCCAGCACTCGGGAGGCAGAGGCAGGCGGATCTCTGTGCGTTCGAGGCCAGCCTGGGCTACCAAGTGAGTTCCAGGAAAGGCGCAAAGCTACACAGAGAAACCCTGTCTCGAAAAACCAAAAAAAAAAAAAAGAATGTTTCTGAAGCTTTGTGGTGATACTCTGTTCCCCAATATATTGTGCATCCTAATAAACTTATCTGGGGTCAGAGAACAGCCGCTAGATATAGAGGCCAGAAAATGGTGGCACACGCCTTTAATCTTAGCATTCCAAAGGCAGAGATCCATCTAGATTTCTGTGAGTTCAAAGCCACACTGGAAACAGCCAGGTATGGTGACACACGCCACACACGCCTTTAATCCCAGAAAGTGATGGCAAGAAGCAGAAAGGTATATTAGGTATAAGGAGCAGGAACTAAAGTCTGTTAAGCTTTTAGGCATTTGAGCAGCAGTTCAGCTGAGATCCATTCAGATGAAGACATAGAGGCTTCCAGTCTGAGGAAACAGGATCAGCTGAGGAATTGGTGAGGTGAGGTTAGCTGTGGCTGATTTTGTTTCTCTTATCTTTCAGCGTTCACCCCAATAACTGGCCATGAGTTTTTTATTAATAAGACCTTTTAAGATTCATCTTACAAAGCTTGTCATGGTGGAGCACACTCACAGGATACGCTCAAGAGGTGGAGGCAGGAGGATCAGGAAGTTAAGACCAACCTAAGAACATTTCTGGAAAAATAAGGGAAACATCTCATCTAAAAAAGAGATTTTAACATTCACTATTTAGAGGAATTTTGATTAACATAAAGCCTTTTCACTTCCTACTATTTTGTTATTCATGAATATTATAAAATAAAACAAAATTTTAGTTAATTTTAGAAGCTGTTTGGGGAGGAAATCATTATCAAAATTTATATATCCAGTGTTGAAGTTCACAAATTAATGAAACTTACATATTATAACTTTTATGAATGCTGTTTTAAATAAACAAGTAGCTTTTTAAATTTTTATGAAACATTTAATAGGCAAAAAATACCACTTGATCTGTCCTAATAAATTAAGAGTACTGCCATTTATAAGGAGTACACACTTTTTTGAGCCTCTTATATAATCAAGATACACACAGTCAAATATACACACACATTATAGTCGTCATGCCAAAAAAACAAAAACAAAAAAAAATAAAAATCTTTCAACAAATTCCCCTGAATTATATAGCCTGTATTTATCCAGAGAGTGTTACAGGAAAGTATTAATCACTTTTTCTTTAGATTCTCAGGATCAACTTTATCCCAATTCTTAAAGCTACATCGTAGTATGAAGCTCAAAAGGGTACTATGTAAAGGGACAAGTGCCAGGGCCCTGGAGTAGACAGAAGCCTCCCTCTCCTCTTCTTGTCCACTCCACGTCCATAAGGAGATCTGATTAGAGCTTGCATCCCCATCAGTCTAACCCAAGTGTCCTTGGGCACATCTGCATATGAGCAAATTCACAGAAGAATCAAAAACCAGTTTGAATGCCCAACTCTTCTGCACTTACTTTCCCTTACCAGGCTTCAACCTTGTTGCCTTGTTATCTTTGTTCCAGGGCTAGATCCTAGTCGCTGCTATGAGAATCTCTACAGCGGTTTCTTTAATGCTCTTTTGTTGGTCAGTGGGATCCCACAGATCCCCAAACATCAGGCGATTACCAGGGCTCTTGGTTACCCTCCGGAATTTGACAGTAAGACCCTGTCACTAAAGACACTATATTCTTGAGTCACAGAACGTGGAGAAATTAAGCTGATACTCATATAGAAGCTTCATCTCTACTGACTAAGTTCCTGTAGTACTGAAAGATTTTATGCACACTGCTGTAGGTGAAAAGTAATCATCAGCCTTACTCAGTTGTGCACTTTGTGAATTACAATAATTACTGGCTTGGCAAGACATGCCCACGGGCGCAGCAGTAGTACATGAACATCCTGAGAGTAGACAACCACTTTCTGGCTGTATTTCAGGCCCGCTCTGAAGCATGAACCTAATGAGTCCTATCAATAAAAACCAGGAGTCAGATATCAGGGTAATAACCTGAAAGATCAGAGAAGCAGAGGAGCAGCCACCAGTGACTTCTTACCTCTCCAGATCCTCTGACCTTGCTCTGCCCGGCCTTATCACTTCCTGTCTCCCAAGTGCTGGGATTAAAGGCATGAGCCACCAATGCCTTGCCTCTATGGTTACCTAGTGGGTACCTCAATCCTCTGGTCTCCAGGCAAGCTTTATTTGTCAGAACACAAACAAAATATCACACAGCATCACTCCACATAATGAAACCCATACCTGGACCAAGAACCTGTGGCTAGGCAGGTCATCGGCCCTAGGGAGGAAACCTATTACTATTATCCTTCTAAATGTACATAGCAATAAAATAAATTCCAGTGGCATATCATTTTACTGATAGATTGGTGCATCTTTCAACCCTCATCAAAGAAGCTTCTTTTCACAGTAGACGGTTAACATCTGTAACTGGTCAAGGTCTAGAGAATAAGAGACTATGGAATGATCACACTTAAGTGGGACATCTATGTCACACCACCTCCTCCCAAGGTTCAGGAATCAAACCAGAAGAAGGTACAGGAAGAGTGGAAGAGCCAGTGGTGGTGGAGGACTACAGGTAAACAGAGATTTACACCATCGCAGGGCGGCTGCACATATGAGCTCACAGCAGTTGTGATAGCATGCACAAGACCAGCTCTAGCTCAAGCCAGATGAAATTTCAGCATAGAGTTAGTGGTCAGTACAAAGACTCAGTCCTAGCTGGGGAGCTCTAGACAACTGATAACTTCTGGGAGAGGGAAAGTGAGTTTTCTTTAAGTGTGTAGCCCCTGGTAGTGGGAAGTTACACATTCAAAAGTTTGTTGCAGCTCAAGTTGGACTCTATGGGTTTTAAGAGAGAGAGAAAATGTTGGGTGGGAAAGCAAGGGCAAGTGGTCTTGGTAGAGTTGGAGGAGGGGGATAAATATGATCAAAACACACTGTTTAAAATTCTCAAAGAACTAATTTTAAACAGAGGGTATTAGGTACAGAAAAAAAATGTTTGTTTATATGAATGAATGTCTCTGTTCTCGTGTTGTTGTTGATTTAAATCACCATCTAAGATAAAAATATAAATAACTGGAGTTTTTCTTTGTATCTAATGCTCATAGGAAATGTCTTTCTACCTGGCTAATTATCTCCATACCCTCAGAGATGGAATTGCCTATAGTAAATGGACAGGCGGGGGTGTGGAAAAGGGTTAGGCCACAATAAAGCAGAAGTAAATAAAGCATAGTAATATAAAAGTGGGGAGCAAAGTTAACTTGGAGTTGTCAGGCGGAGTCAACATGAGAAACCAGCAGATGTTGGCAGGTTGACAGATTTGGCACTCATAGAATCCACATGGAGCCCTGTCTGGATCTGCCTTTCCCTGCCATTTCATCAGGCATCAGGAAAGGCACAACGAAGAAACACAGAAAGGAAGATTGGGACTTACACATGAATGCCAGTGGTGCTATAAAGTCTGGGGTATGACATTGCTGGGAAATTCAGTGGCTTCTTGTGCCAAAGCCCCAGAGCAATAAGGAGGGCCTCTCTTATCTTTATTAGGACCAACATGGCTGTCTCCTACCACCATTGCGTAGGGAGGAAGTGAAGTCCTGAGTGAGTGAAGACCTGAGTGTATGTATATTGTTAGACATGAGTAGGCCATGTCAAGGACCAAGGCCTCCAACCCATGGGATACTGGCAAAGCCTTCTTCTGATCCAAGCACTAGTGAATACCAACAATTGACCAGTGTGTGCAAAAGCTTACAACTGCAGCTTCCTCTTCCCAGGTGTTTACAGCCTAGACTGTTTCCCTACATAGACCTCCAGCCAAGACTAGTTAACTCTTCCCCATATGTTGGACATAATAAACACACTGGCATTGTTCATCAAAGTGCACACAGTCCATATGACCACAGCTTTTCTGGACTTGTGTCTGTGTCTTTATTCCCTTGCCACTCCAGCCAGGTTTCCAGGACCCAAGTGGCACAGGTTGTGATACCCCCATACTCATCACCCATGTGGTCAGCACGCAGCTCCACCAGTGAAGGGCCCAATATCATTCAAATTATCAGAACCTGAGTCCCTGGCAGGGAATGCGATTGAGGTTCTGCATTGCTGTGGGATAATGCTCTTGTACACTGTAAAGATTTGTCACTCGAATTGGTTTAATAAAATGCTGATTGGCCAGTAGCCAGGCAGGAAGTATAGGCAGGGTGACCAGACTAGGAGAATTCTGGGAAGAGGAAGGGAGGAATCAGGAGTCGCCAGCCAGATGCAGAGGAAGCAAGATGAGAATGCCGTACTGAGAAAAGGTACCAAGTCACGTGGCTAAACATAGATAATAATTATGGGTTAAATTAAGTATAAGAGCTAGTTAGTAATAAGCCTGACTTGCTGGCCAAGCATTTATAAGTGATATTAAGCTTCTGAGTCAATGATTTGGGAGGAAACTGCCAGGTATTCAGGAACAGGCAAGTGAGAGAGAAACTTCTGCCTATACTGCATGTCTCCCACTTCTGACCTGTATCATTGTGAATCTGTCCAAGCTTGCTAATTTAAAGGAGGAACCCCTCCTCGGGAAGTTGCCATTTTGTTTAAGGTGAAGATTTGGTAGCTGCCTGCTGAGTGACAAGCCTGTTTTCTTGTCCATAAGGTGTTAGTTGGTGACATCATAAGCAAAATAATCTTTTAGTTTAAAAAGGCAGGTTCAGATTCAGCTCAAATAAACGTTCACAGAGAGACTCAGGAAAAGAATTGAACATTCAATGAAGTTCCAGACGCAGTGTTGAAAATTTAAAAGTACAGTACAGCTCTGGGTTTTCTGACTCTAATGTGCTAATTTGGATTTATAGGCAATATCTTATTTTCTTTTTTGTTATTGTTGTTTTGTTTTCTTTTTGGTTTTGTTAATTTTTAATGATGGAAACAAAAATATACCTGAAAGCGAAGCTTCTGGAAAAACTGCTTGGCCTTCCTTGTCTTGTATCATTCCTCAAACTTGACCCTGGCTTCACGCCTGGCCTTGCGTTTCAGAGCTGGGTCTCTGAAAACATCCTGTTGACAACCGTTTTGTCTGAGGGGCTATCCACAAAGTACCTTGTGGTGATTATAGTTAGAAACCTTGATCTTTGATCTCTTGGTGAGTTTCTTCATACCCGTGTCAGCTGTCACTTTTTGAGGATAGTGGTCAATTCCAGCCACCAGGGCATGGTTGTAAGGGCGGTCTGAGATGCCATATCAATGTTCTTCATGATGACTGCTTTGCATCCAGAGTAGCGTCCAGCCAGGACCAGCACCACTTTCCTGGGTTTCATGGACTTGCCCATTTCAACAGCAAGCAGCAGTACCCCATTCAATATCATTTTCTAAGCCAAGTTGTTCTTTTCATCTACAATTATCACAAATAAGTAGATATTATTGTGTTTGACTGAATTAAATCTGTATTAAAATGGACACATATTGCAATAAAGATGGCCTATCACTGTCTGACTGGGGAAGGAAATTCCTTTCTACAGCTCAGAGAAGGCACGGCTTTCTCCTTGAAAACCAGAACATTTCTTTAGCTTTTTCCTGTATTAAGCCAAGAAGGCATCCCTATATTTTTAACCTAAGGAAAAAAAGGCTTCTCCTGTCACACTCCAGAGTTTAAGACATAATCATTCACCTGTGACAATCACATCACCCAATTTCTTCTTACAACACGAAGTACACATCTTCTCAGCTGGAGGTTCCCATCTGGGCTGAGTCATCTGGCAGAAGTCATAGTTTGCGGTTGCCAACAGGTTGACATAGCATAGCACAGCCTGGGCTGGCAGCACAGGACCTTTCATCGGGTGCAATCTACAACACATGCAGATCCGTGGTGCCAGGTGTGGATCAGTGGGTGTCACAGTGAAAAACAAGAAAAGGGTGGCTTCCAGTTCTGGTTGCTTGTTGGCATGAAAAGTGTGGTGCTGAGTACCATTTACCATTCTATTGGGAAACATACAAAGATCAATCCACACTTGAATATAGATTTCTTGTTCTCAGAGCAGAAGCCACTGAAAATAGGAATATTGATTTACTTAAGCAGATATGTCTCAACCAACTGGCTAAGAAAGCAAGACTAAAAAACAAACAAACAAACAAGCAAAAACCTAGAAAAAGTCTGCCTGTGCAAATATTTCATATGCACTCACCCAAGGTATTTTTTTCTGTTTCAAATATTTTATTTTATGTCTATGGGTGTTTTATCTACTTGTAAGTCTGTGAAGCACATGTATGCAATGCCCATGGAGGCCATAAGAGGACACGGGATCCCTTGGGACTTGAGTTACAGAAGCTGGTGTTGGGAATCAAACCCAGGTCCTCTGGAACAGCAGCCAGTGTTCTTAACCACTGAGCCATCTCTACAGCTCCTACGCTGCTGTTTTTAGTAGCACACTCACACTATACAAAGAATTCAATGTAGTTCAAAAACATCAATTTACAAAAATATATTGATATATTTGAAAGGTTATTTGGCCTTAAACTCAACTGAACTGAAATATGATAAAGATTTTTTAAAGAAATAATTTAGGGTTACATGGTGAAAACATGTTATCACACACACACACACACACACACACACACACACACACACACACACTTTCAGAAAGCCATCTTTTCAGAGATGCATCAAAGCCAAGGGTCTAGAAATCATGCAGTACGGGGAAAGATGGAACTACATGGCAATGCTTCACTTGCTGAAAAGATGAGGAAGATTAGTGATGACAGGCTTTAAGACGTTGTCTTCATTACTGATCTAATGATGTAAAGGGATGTCATGACCAAGGCAACTCCTATAAGAGAAACTGAAGGCTTACTTACAGTTTCAGAAGGTTAGTCTGTTATCATCATGATGAGGAGCATGGCAGCAGACAGACATGGTACTGTCAAAGTAGCTGAGAACTACATCCTGATCTTCAGGTACCAGGCAGAGAGAGAATCGCTGGGCCTGGCCTGGACTTTTGAAACCTCAAAGCATGTCCCAGCAATATTCCTCCACCAATAAGGCAACACCTCCTGAACCTTCCAACAGTCCACCGAGTGGAAACCAAGCATTCAAGTGTATGAGCCTACAGGGTCCATTCTTATTCAAACCAACACAGATGTGAAGAGCTACTCTACAAAGGGTCCTGTAGATGAATTAGGGTGGATAAGATACAGAAAGGGAAAGGTTCTTGATTGAAAATAAAATGTGTCCATCAATTACCATCAAGAACCAACCTGGCCACCTCACACTGAAGGGAGTTCTCACTCATTAGATCTATGGCCAGAGGAGGCTGGATAGCCATCTCTCAGCTTCTCTGAGCCCTCCCAGAAATAGTTTCTCATATTCGGGGGATTAGGGTGGCTTACAATGCCGTAGTTTGGTTGTGTCATGCAATAGCTTATTGACAAGAGATTTTTGTTGTTGGTATTGCTGTTTCTGTTCATTTTCTATTCCTGGGACTGGTTTTGCCTCCTGTGGAGGAGCCCTAAATCTATTTGTATAGCACTTACCAGAGCCGCACTGCAATATCTCTTTGGAACACTATCCTCTGCAATGTTTTGAAGTTGTGCCAGCTGGGGCTGTAGGCATCACTGTCACTTCCTGTCAGTGATTTCATTCTATCTCTGCCTTGGGAGTAGTCCCAGCAGTGGCATGGACTTTCACAAACAAAGTCAGCATCATGCCCTCTCTTGATCCAGCAGAACAAAACAGGAGGTAGCTCAGACTCCAGAGCTACTATTTCCAATATGTCCATGTGTGTCAAGGACATTTCCTTTCTAGTTACTCTGGAAAGCCCCAAGCTGCTTCATCATTTTCTTAGGCCAGTGGTTCATTCATTTGCACAGCAAGCCTTATTCTCTGCTGTGTCTGTCAGAGGAGATGGGAGGCATGAAAGAAAAACCGAGTTTTGATCCCGCTGAACTCAAAGTTAAATAATGATCCCCACTGCTCCTTGGCTCAGGCAGAAAAGAATGATAAGCAAATTAAACTAAAGGTGAACCCACTCATTAGACTACAACTAAATAAAAATCATGGAGACTGATTCTACATTCTCTTTCTTTCTAGATCCCAACCACTCCCTGTAAGAGGACAAACAGACCTCGCACCTGTACCAAACTGGTGCTGTGTTTCTACCTAACTAATGCATGATGAAGTGAAAGAAACATGAAGGAGATTCCTGCACACCAACTGCCATGATGATACTCAGAGAAACGTATCATTTGATCTTCTAGATAGCTTTCTAACCTTCTAACCTCTGACAAATTAGTTGTTGAGCTTCCAGTCTAAGTGCCCTTAGCATTATTTCAGGTCTTCAGCCAAGTTGCTAAGTGTTTTGTGTCTTCTTACATAGCAGCAGTTGGTGCAGGACAACACAGAGCTACCAGAGAACATTTGGGTACAAGTACTTAAGTGATACAGAAACCAGACACAGAGTCCTCAATATTGTTTTCTGAACTGTATGCTTATTCAATTCACTTCAAAGATTCAACCTTCACCACAGAAAGGAAGAGTTTGAAACCCACTTTGGGGGAATCCATAGTTCCTAAGGATTCCTGAATCTGCTCTAAAGTCTATAGTTCTACCCAGTGAGGCCAATGGTGACTCAGAACAGAGATATGAGGGACTGCACATGCCAGAAATCATATTCAGATGGTATGCAGTTATTAACGGGATCTACAGGCTGCAGCTCTTTAAGAAGAGCAAGCAGCTGGGTATTAGAAAGCTATTTGGAGTTGCGCTACAGATAAGGTGTGAGCCTTCTCTACAAATCAAGCATCTGGTATGAAAACTGCTGAAATGGTCCATAGAAACAATTAAGCAAAAAAGCATGTGCACCCCCTTCCAACTAAAAACATCCTCTCTGCTGACGCTGCTTTTGAACCAATAAAGCTGAAAGCAAAC
>CABHPP010109019.1:0-14625 GCA_902168425.1 Peromyscus attwateri
TTTTTTTTTTTTTTTTTTTTTTTGCCCTTGTTTTGGTTCTTGGACTGGATTAACTTTGCAGTCACTGAACACGTTAGATGACTTTCCTGGTCCAGCAGTGTTCGGTAAACAATCTTAATGAAGTCATTGAACACCAGCGGCTTGAAAATGTTCTCTTCGTCTTGTCATTTAGGAGCAGAGGCCTGATTTTAAATGGCGCTGGGCTAACCCTCACTTATTTCATGGCCCTCGGTACTGCGGGCTAACAGTTCAGGTGGAAGATGAGGACTGGCAGGGAGGGTTTTTAATCTTTATACTGTAAGCCAGGTCTATACACACTATCATTTTCTCTAAAAATGTCGTTTGTTCCGCTTCCTTCTTTTTTCTTGCCTGTTTTCCGTTGATTCATGTGTGTCTAACTTAAAACTTCCTCTTGGGATGCACTTCCTTACCTCTCCGGCAGAAGGTACACGGCAAAGGCAGATTGTCTCCCCTTGCCACCCTGAGTACTGTCTTGTCCATTTGTGGCATTTCAGGACCTTTTCTGTTGTTTCATATTAGCTGTCTTGAATGCCAAAATCTAGAAGGGCTTGAGTCACTTCCTTCCTGTTTTGAATATAATGAGGCTACCTTGAAGGGTGAACGAGCAACTAGGAATTTGTACTGCCTTTTTAGCACAGCTCAGGTGGAGGGTTACCTGTAAGATTAGGGCTCCTTTGACATCCTAATGATAAGGCCATCTCAAAAGATGCTCAAATACTTAACTCTCCTGGACAAAATTTGCATAAGATGGGGGGGGCACAGATACTTTTGAAGTCCATTTGTGGTATTCATGGAGCCTTAAAAACCCTGCCTTCCAGATAAACTGGAAGGGCTTCACCCAGCCTCATTCATAAAAGCTTGATTTTTATTTTCTGTGTTGTCAAGTATTCTTTCCTTGGGATTCTGATCCATGGTGTTTAAGTGATTAATCGAGACCATTGCTTACTACATCTTAAACCATTGCTCTCTTTTTCCTGGCTGTTTTGTCCAGAAGTACTGTGAACCTCTGATAATGAGAAGCACACATCCAGCCTTAGTACTGACAGATGGAAGTCTGTCACTGCGTAAAGCAGTGCTGCCGCAGTCTGTGCAGAGTCCCCGTGCTTCCCACTCCCCTCCGTAGCATGGCCCAGCAGCACCTATGGTTAAGCCTGCTGGCTCCTTTTCTGTTTTGTTTTAGAGAAGACACTTCACTATGATTAAGTCTTGTTTACCTTTCTGGTGCTGGGGCTCAGAGCCAGGACCTCACAATTGCTAGGAGAGCCACACGCCCAGCCCTGATTTCTTGTTTGTTTTTAAGGAACCTAGTTCATTTAAAATGCATCATTCCTGTGCCCCCATGACAGACACTTTATTTACTCTTTACATTGTCCCTCCCCTCCCGCACTGGGAGGACAGTCTAAGAAGTAACTTGCCTCAGATTATTGCACAAGAAGTGTGGCAGAGTTGGGGTTCAAACCATGGACTGTTTGTCTCCACAACCAACCCTCTTAACCACTGTATTCTCTGGCTCCCAGGATTTGTCTTTGATTGAAATCCCATAACTTTTCATTACATGGTTTGAAAGGGTTAGAGTAAACTGTTTAAAATGGTAAAGATGATATACATGCATTTTAGAGATTTTTGTGGACATTGAAGAATTTTCAAATATAACCCTTAGGCCAGGCAGCTGGCATAGCACCTATTGTCACTCTGCTGTGAGTCTGATGGAGACAGGCCTGTCTTTATTTGGGGTTTCTAAAGCTCAGTTTACTTACCCAGATCCATCCTGTCCACCTAGTGTAAATTATTCCTCTTATGAAAAGTTGTCTGATGAAGTTCTGTGGATTTCAAAGGAAAAAATTATAGTACCCAACAAGAAATACTGTTCCCTTGGTTTGTCTTTATCTCTGTGAGGCCCCTTCCTGCAAGACTGGGTCCAGCAGGTTGTCTAAAACAACTGGTGTGGTCATAGAGCATCGCCTTAGCAGAGTGGGCCACCCTCTTTCCTGCCCTCAGAAAGCTGAGTGCTTCTGCAGTTCTCTTCTGGCTTTCTGTTAGCATGTGGGGCTTGACTTCCTGCACTGGGCAGCAGTGAGTTCACTGTTTATCTTAGATACTGTTACTCGGATAATCCACCGTCGAGATTATTCAGTCTGATTTACAGAGATGGACTCAAAATGATTCATCGAGCTGAAGGAAGGTGGAGCTCAATGGTAGAGTGCTTGCCTAGCGTGGACAAGGCTGCAGGTTCAGTGCCCAGCACTGCAAGAAAGAAAACAGTAGAATGTTCCGCCCCTGCTCGCTCCTGCAGTCCGCTGCTTTAACCTTCTGTAAGAGTTGTGTCTGTGGTGGTCGACCCGCACAGGAAGGTAGCCGATGTGTAAGGCTGTGTGTGAGTCTTAGTAACATTGTGCCTGATCCGTCATTTGGACAGGATTCTCAGGCTGGTCCATCCGATTCTATGTTGAGGATGTTCTGTTGTTTTCTTAAAAACCAAACATCAGCCATCTTTCACCATCATGTATATAGCAACCAATTAGTGTCCTTGCCACTGAGGTGTTGTTCTTTTTCCAGATCCTTCCTGGGCATCAGTAAATAGGGGAACTTTTATATGTGACGAGTGTTGCAGTGTTCATCGGAGTCTAGGGCGCCATATCTCCCAAGTAAGGCATCTTAAACACACACCATGGCCTCCAACACTGCTTCAGGTAAATGATAAGAAAAATTTTCATAATTGGAAATTTGTGGTTTAGAGAGTGTTATTTTATCAACTAAAAGATCTCCTAATATACATCTTAAATCTTATAAAAATGTTTGGATCATAATTGGATAAAGTGTTGTGCCCTTTGTTATTATGTATAGTATAAAGTATTGTCCTGTATTGAAATAGTTATCTATTCTTTCTTTGCTCACCTAACATAATTTTGTTCCCCTAAACGGAGTTATACCTAGACAGATGTGTCAATAGACTGTATCAATAGAAATCTAAATTTCTCAGTTAGTTTTTCACTGCTGACTTTCTAGATTGTCAACAGAAATTGTTGTTTTATTTGAGACAAGAGTCTCACTATGTAGCCCTGGCTGGTCTTGAACTCACAGACATCCTTCTGCCTCTGCTTCCTAAGTGCTAGGATTAAAGATATGCACTACCATGCCCAACTTCAGAAATTATTTTTTAATTTCTTTTTAATGCATTGGTGTTTTGCCTGCATGTGTGTTTGTATGAGGGTGTTGGGATCCCCTAAAACTGGAGTTACAGCAGTGATCTGCTATGAGTGCTGGGAATTGAACCCGGGTCCTCTGGAAGAACAGCCAGTGCTCTTAACTACTGAGCCATCTCTCCAGCCCCCAGAAATTATTTTTGTTTTTTTTAACCTTTTTTAGATTTATTTATTTTTATATGTATACGTATTTTTCCTGCATGTATGTATATGCCCACAGAGACCAGAAGAGGGCATGGGATCTCCTGAAACTGGATTTACAAATGGTTGTGAACCACCATGTGGGTGCTGGGACTCAAACCCAGGTCTTCTGCAACAGCAGCCAGTGCTTGGTTAGAACACTGAGCCATCCCTCCAGCCCCTGGAAATTATTTTTAAAAAGTCTATCTATCATATATAGTGTGATGAATGATCCTAAAAGCCACTGCTGAGAAACTTTTCATTAACATTCGATTCCTGAGTACCTGTTCAATTTTTAGACCATTTTTTCTTGCTTTGATAAAAGCATAGACTGGGATTCCTCAGAAATGTCTTCAACATCTGAAGTTTTTTTTAAAGCCCTCACTGTCAGGCAGAGACTAAGTGGGCATGTTTTGATTGCACGCCTAACACTTGTCAGGGTCTTTGTCTTATTTGGGATCTGATGTCATGTTCCTTGTACTTCTATTTGGGGTACACATTCTTCATTCTTCTGAAACTCGGGATTAATTGTGCACTGTAGACGGAGTTTTTCGTCGGAACATTTTTACAGTGTACAGAAGGATTATTCCACAACAGTACATTTTGTGATTTTTGTCTGAATACACATCTCACTAAATCTGCAACAGCTGTACACGGTGCCCCTTAAATTTGAATGAGCCAAGGTACCACAGCAAGTGCTTTGGGTTGCTGATAATGGAGCTGCCCAAACAGACGGGCCTTCCGAGGAGTCCTGTTTGGAAATGAAGTTGAGATATTTGTCTACTTAAGCCAGGCAGTGGTGGTACATGCCTTTAATCCAAGCACTCAGGAAGTGAGTTTCAGGACAGCCAGGGCTACACAGAAAAACCCTGTCTTCAAAAAACAAAACAACCAAACAAAAAAGTTCACCTTAGAAGTTTCCAAAGGCCCATTGTCACATGAAAGGAGTGTGCTATTCCTAGGTCTGTCTTTGTTTACCGTTTTAGAGTTTACAAATGGTCCAGAGACGAGTAATTGAAATTGCCGGGGTTGACACTAAGGCATCAGATTCTAAAGGATGGGACATGATGGGACGTGTGAGAGAGATAGCACTCAAATATTTGTTCATTACATTACTTTATTTAAGCGTTTGTAACTAACAGTTATTAATAAAATATTTTTAAATAGGTGGATTTAATGAAAAGTATTAAGTGAATAATATGTATGTGGGTAAAATAGCATTTGTTCAGGCAGGGAAATGCCACCCTAAAGCATCAGTCAGTTTTCCTTCAGTTTGTAAATATGTGCGATCAAGCCAAATTTGGCTATCCTACAAGCAAAGCCGAGTCATACCTCGAGCTCCTCAGGCTCCCTTTGCGATCAGAAATAGTAATGGAGTGGTACACAGACGTGGTAGTGTTTTAATGGAGTGTTATTTTTCCATGTTTTTCACTGATTCTTTTTGAATATTTAAGGAAATAAAATATCATTTCATACTGTTTGGTTTCAGATGGTTGAGACCTTGTATAACAATGGTGCTAATTCTATATGGGAGCATTCTCTGCTGGACCCCGCATCTATTATGAGTGGAAGACGGAAAGCTAATCCGCAGGATAAAGTGCAGTGAGTGGAATGTTTCTAACTCCTTCTGTTTCTTTACAACAAACAGCCCAATTGGAAGGGATGTGGCTGTTTTGATCGGCCTTGTGCCTGGGCATTTTCTGTTAGAAAGGCAGAGTGGGCAGGAGGCCATTGCTTGCTTGGTCACCCAACTGAACTTAATCATTTCTCCAGTTGGAGACTGGAGCTTGGCAAGTAGGTGTGATCAGAACTAGTGGCAGTCAGACCAGAAACCTGGCTTCTGGCAGCGTTCTGCCCAGTGCCCCACCTAGAACAAGGGCTAAGTGCTGCTTCCTCCTGGGTTCCGTCAGTAAAGGAAGTTGGAAAGGGAAGAAGGATGCTATAAAAAGTGGTGGTCTGTAATGTGTTTTCAGACCAGGCCTTCAGCACTGCTGAAATGTAGTCTCAAGTTGGGGGGTGTGGTCACTTCCTCTTCTTACGATACAAAGAATGAGAGATGTGTCTGAACTGCAAGTGAACTATTTTCTCTTTTGTTTTCAAACCAGCCCCAATAAAGCAGAATTCATCAGAGCCAAGTACCAGATGTTAGCGTTTGTCCACCGATTGCCCTGCCGTGACGACGACAGTGTGACTGCCAAAGACCTTAGTAAGGTGGGCGCACTCTTCACAGTCCCGGGAGCCTGCCCACGGTGGGCTGCCTCACTGGGAGGAAGGAACGGGTCTCTTCCGAACCCTTAACTGCCCGCTTTCTGTTGCAGTTGTCTCTTAAATGGCAGTCACTCCTCCTCTTGGACATGCTAGACAAACGGGAAAAGAAGTGTCTCAGAAACAGTCCTTCCCTCTTTTTAAGAGCTTAATTGTCTAGTGCTTTTCAGTATAGTTCCACATGCAGGTTTTGGTAAGCTCTGTACTTGGAAATGACAGCCATTTCAAAGGAGTGTTTCCAGAAGGGCCTAGGAAGTTTTCAGGATGCTTGTGTCTAGACTGGGACAGCGAGGGAGGAGTGCAGGGCTGGGTCTTGAGAAGGTGGAGTGTGACCAGAGCTGTTGCACCATGGTCTGTCATGCTGGTGAGCTGGCGCTTTCTCGGGGGCCTTGAGTGTCTGGGAGATGCTGTAGAAATGCACGTCCTAGCTCTTGGAGAAGTGCTTTGAACTGGATGCTCACTCAACAGAGCATGTGCCCAATTCAGAACACTAATTTTACATATATACATAGATATGTTTTCTACTAATTAGTAAGACTTAGATAGTTTCTCTCCTTTTTTACCAAATAACAAATACAGCCAGGTGTGGTGGCATGCATCTTTAATCCTCGGCTTTTGGGAGGCAGAGGCAGGGAGATAGCTGTGAATTCAAGGCCAGCCCGGTCTATATAGTGAGTTCCAGCCAGCCAGAACTACATAGTAAGACCTTGTGTGAAAGTGTGTGTGTATGTGTTTAAAATTAATAATAATAATAATAATAATAATAATAATAATAATACAACGTGGGCCTGGAGAGATGGATCACAATTAAGAGTGAGTGCATAGTGTTCCTGCAGATGACCCATATCAGATGACTCACAACCACCTGTAACTCTAGCTCCAGGGGATCTGACACCCTCTTCTGGCCTCTGTGGGCACCTGTGTTCAATCAGTGTGCACATACATACACACATACCTATAGTTAAAAATAAAAACAAGGGCTGGAGAGATGGCTCAGAGGTTAAGAGCACTGGCTGTTCTTCCAAAGGTCCTGAGTTCAATTCCCAGCAACCACATGGTGGCTTACAACCATCTGTAATGAGATCTGGTGCCCTCTTCTGGCCTGCAGGCATGCAGGCAGAACATTGTATAAATAAATAAATCTTTAAAAAAAAATAAAAAAATAAATAAAAATAAAAATAAAAACAAAACAAAAAAAAAAGGGCTACAGTGGGTTTCTCTGTTCCTGTGGTGCCAATCACTGCATCTGGAACAGTTCTAGATTAAACTTGAGGGAAACTTTTCTGTGATAATGAGGATTTGGTGTAGCACAGTCCTGTTTCCCACCAAGAGCAACCTCTTGAAAGCTTTGTGTGGCTAGATGAACAATGCAGATTGATAGTGGATGGTGTAAGGCAGGTGCACAGCTTATGCAGTGGGCAGCTTGAGGCTCCAGGATCAGCAGTACCCATGGCAGCAGCTAATAATTACTAGTGTAGCAGCGTCTGAGTTTTGAAACATTTCCTGTATCATTGAATCCTCACAATAACCCCACTGGCAGATGGCACCATGGTACCCAGGTTCCGCTGCCCAAAGAGTTTTTCTCAGATCACACAGCGGGAAGGCAATGGGCCTTGAAGTCCATTCCACCCAACCGCAGTCTCCTCTTCTCGTGCTTCCCACTCGGGTCATAGTTGTGCCCCTGGTTGGCAGGCCCCACATCTGGGTAGACTGGCCTTGGCAGTTCTAGCTCCTTGTGGATAAAAAGTGCAAGACCCACCTCAGCCTGCAGCCATTGTGTCAGCAGAGGCCTCCCGTGTTCCTGAGCCAAATAAAGATCTGTTCCCAGTGGAGCGTGTCACCCTAACACTTGTCACAGCTACTCTTTCTTGTCTCTCTTTCAGCAACTCCACTCAAGTGTGCGAACAGGGAACCTGGAGACCTGTCTGAGATTGCTGTCTCTAGGAGCCCAAGCCAACTTCTTCCATCCTGTACGGAGACCTCAGTTGGTTCAGATATTAGATTGAAAATGAGTTGGACTGGAATAGGCTAAGTTTACTTAGTTTGATTTTTTTATGTCTACTTTTATTAATAATTCTTAGGAAAAAGGAAGCACTCCACTCCACGTCGCCTCCAAAGCAGGACAGATTTTACAGGCTGAATTATTGGCAGTATACGGAGCTGACCCAGGCACGCAAGATTCCAGTGGGAAGACTCCTGTTGATTATGCAAGGTGAGGGGCTGAGGGGCTGGCTTTGCCTGTGAGCTGAGTACGATTCCTTGTTAAGTGACTGAATTGTGTATGGCTTGTGTTCAGTCCCTTTAGAGAGTTATATTCTATAATAATAGATTTTTTTGTTGATAGAATGTTTGTTGATGAAGATGTCTCAACATCAGCTGAGACAGGAAAGATCAGGGAATCTAGAACCATAAACTGGGGTGTTTAACTTCCAGTCTTTATAACAAATGGTGTTCAAGCCATAGCATACAAATCAGGTATCAAGAATTGGGGGTTGGGGTGGCTGGAGAATACACTCAGTGGTTAAGATCACCGGCTGCTCTTGTGGAGGACTGGAGCTCAGGGTTCAGTTTCCAGCACCACGTAGTACCTCATCTGTAACTCTAGTTCTGTGGGTTCCAACACCCTCTTTTGGCCTCCAAGGGCACCAGGCACACATGAAATGCACTTACATGCAAGCAGAACATTATACACATAAAAACAAATAAATCTGAATTGTAAAAATTAAATAAAAGAATTAGAGAGGAGGCTAGGGAAGTGGCTCACTGAGTGCCGTGCTCGCCTGTGAGCCTGGGGACCGAGACAGGGCTAGAAGCACCGCAGGGCTGGAGCACTGGCCTAGCGTGCCTGGACGAGTTCAGTCCCTGGCACTGGGGGCAAAGACAGTACCCACTCTTCAAGTTTTTAATACGTCTTGAAATTTTTCCCGCTGTGGTTTGGTTTTGTGTGGGGGCCCAGGCTGATCGTGAACTTCTGAATTTACACAAACTTCTTACTGTGTGCCCCTGAGTAACTGGGGCTGCAGGCACACCACCACGCCCTGCTGCAGCTGAAATGCTGGGGCGTGGAGGAACTCCACAGGGTTAAATACAAACCTGCAGGTGTCGGTGATGGAAGATGGCTAGCTTTCCTTCTCTTTCCAGATTTATTTTATTAACTATGAAGCAGCATGTTCTGCTTCACGAAGAATTAAATGGGAAATGACAAACTGTCCCAGAATCTGGAAGAGAGGACTAATGAATGCCTGAAGGAATGGAGGCAAGATGATAAATGAATCGTTGATACATGGACAGTTAGCCATGTGTTGTTTCGTTTCGTTTCGTTTCCCTTTGAGACAGGGTCTGACTCTAACCCAGGCTGGCCGTGAATTCCCAGAAATGTCCCTGCAGGTGCTCCCCTCTCTCCCATGCTATGATTGCAGGTGTGCACTGCTGCCAGTTGATCTTAAAGAGTCCGTGTGACTCGAAGGTACAAGCCCTGTCGTACAGCCCTGAAAACCTGAGTGTGGTCCCCAGAACCCACATGCAAAGCCTGGTGTGGTTCATACGTCTGTAATCCCAGCACCCACAGCAAGATGGGAAGCAGAGAGGAGAGTCATAAAGCTTGTGAGCCAGCCGTCCTGGTGTGTGCAGTGTGCAAAAACCAGAGAGACCCTGCCTAATAAGACAGAAGGCAAGAACCCACTACCAAAAGTCCCCTGAACCACATACATGCCACGAAATCCATAACAAATTTAAAAAGCCTATGTAAGGGGCTGTGGAGATGGCCACTGATTAAAGTTCTTGCTGTGCAAGCCTAAAGACCAGAGCTCCCCCAGACAGACGCCCTGTGAGCGCGGTGGTCCTCCTGTATTCCAGTAGTAGAGGCAGAGACAAGGGTCCCTGTGGCTAGCTGACAGCACGACTAGCTGTGTCATCAAGTTCTGCGTTCACTCAAGACTCTGCCTCCCTGAGAAGGTGGAGAGCAGTCATAGAAGATTCCTGATGTAGGCTTTGAATAGCCATATACATGTGCACACACACACACACGCACACGCACACGCACACGCACGCCCACATACGTGCAAACGTGTTTCGTACACACCACACACACTGACATGTAACAGAAAGTGAGCTTATGGAAAGTTTCTTTATTGTGGCCCCAGTGATCTTTGAGGAGAGGGCTGGATTTGGACCTACGAAGGAGGAACTAAAACAAGGAAAGAGAGTCAAGGGTGGGAGGTGGGGATGGACAGAGTGTGTTCATCACTGTGGAGATGGGCCTGGAGAAGCTGAGGGGTGGGGTGGTGAGAGGAATGCAGTGTTTGATCAGCTCTGCTGGACCACACTGCTCTATTTCAGCCAGCACAGAGCGACCTCCGCCAGATGCACCACCACAGACCAGCACCACGGGGCAGTTCACGATTTCACAAACAGTTACCGACTGAGAAAACAGGGCATCTTTAGATTCCGATATGTGTAGCAGGTCAGGAAGTATGTGGAGAGAGAAACTGGCTGAAGCTAGATTTGATCTTTGAGGATAACAGAATCCAAAGTAAACGCTTTTTTCACTTTGGAATCTCTCGTGTACTTTGCATATAATAGTGTCAATGTAAAACTTTACTAATATGCTAAAAGGATTCCAAGCAGCCTAAATATTTTATGAATAAAGAAAGGCAAACACTGTTGTTTCATGTTGCAGAAATGGCAGATACAGAGGCAGAAGTAGCTGCAGGGATGAGTTCTGCATCGGGTTAATCTGCCTTGAAGCCCTTGAAGTGATTTCTGCCTTGTAGGCTCTGACCCAAGGCCAGCTGGCCACAGGCATCAGGATCATGTGGAGGAAGGGTCTTCCTTCTTCGAAACGTTGGCCTGGGGCCGTCCTGTCCTTACTGATCAGAGTTCCCAAGGCTGGACATTTCTGGGAACACTCTAGTTGACTTTTGAGAACCTCTTCTATTTATTAGTTTGATTTTTTTCCACCTCATTAAATGAACTTAGGAGTCTTTACACATTGGTAAAGGGAAGAGGGGTGTCTGGGTAGGGGCACTAGCTCCCAGAGGAGACACTGAAAGTGGTGACTCAGTCGTGCACAGCCTTCCCAGAGTCATGGTTGATAAGCTGCTCAGGTGTCTCAGAACGGCCTGTGCTCGTCTGACTCAGTGCCAGGGCGCTGGGCTGTGTCAGTGGCGCTTTGTCTTCTTGGTAGGCAAGGAGGGCACCATGAGCTGGCGGAGCGCCTCGTGGAGATACAGTACGAGCTGACTGACAGACTGGCCTTCTACCTCTGCGGCAGGAAACCAGGTGAGGGAGAGGAGGGCAGCCTTGCTACACCTCGAATCTGGAAAAACAGGTCTGGACAACATTTTTATGACTTCCTTTGCTTTAAACTAGTCTCAAGAAGATTGCCATAAGGGTTTCTATTTGGAAGGATAACATAACTGCAGAATTTTTATGTTTGTTTTTGTTTTACTTTTTAGATAGGGTCTCATAGTGTATCCCACCTTGGCCTGGTACTTAGCTGTGTACCTTCAGCTGGTCTTAACGTTTTTTTAAATAATTTCTTTGAGATAATATAATTACATCATCTCCCCCTTTCCTCCCTCTGGTCCCTCCCATGTTCCCCTCACCTTGCTCTCCTTTGAATTCATGGCCTCTTTTTTTCTTTAATTGTTGTTGTTGCTGCTGGTGGTGGTGGTGGTGGTGGTGGTGGTAGTGTGTATATGTGTGTGGGTGTGTGGGTGTGTGGGTGTGTGCGCGCGCGCATTATATTTTCCTGAGTGCATACAGTCTGTATTATGTTACTTGTATGTATATTTGCACGGTTGGCCACTTAGCACTGGTTATAATTGAAGTGCTCCCCTGGGGAAGACTGTTCTGCTCTCAGCAGTCTGGTTTCCTGTCATTCTCTGTGAAGAATTGAGCTCATGAGCTTCCCCTTCCGTGTTAGCATGTCTGTTTGGGTCCCGTTCAGGCAGCCGTGCTGCTGAGACTTTATGATGTAACTTCTGACATCTCTAGGAGACAGTCTCACGGTAAACTCCCGGTTCCTCTGGCTCGTACCACCTTTCTTCCCTCTTCTACGATGATCCCTGAGCCTTAGGTGCAGGAATTGTGATGTGGATGTATCCGTTGAGACTGGCTCCACGTGGCGTTTTTGATTGGCTGTGGTTTTCTGCAGTGGTCTCCATCCGTTTCAAAGAGAAGTTTCCTTGAGGGATGAGGACTGTCCTTATCTGGGCATAAGGACAGATACTCAGAACACAGTTAGGGATGATGCTGGTTTAGTAAAGTGGCCGTTGTAGGTTCTACAAGATCCAGGACTTCACTGGCTCTGGGTAGTCGACTAAGTGTCCAGTACCAGGCATGAGTTCCCTGTTGTTGAGAGGATCCTGAGTCCAGTAGAGAGCTGCTGGTTACCATCAAGGTATGCTGCACCCTTAGGGTGCGTGCGCACACAGGCGCTCATCAGAAGACACCTTGCGTGATTCAGTTCTTTGCTTCCACCTTGTGGATTCTACAGATAGAACTCAAGCCATCAGCAGCTGATGGCTTCACTTACAGAACCATCTTGTCAACCTGAAATTTTAGTTTTTAAAACTACTTTCACTCTAGAGAAAGATCTGTTTCAAGAATCCCAGAGCATAAGTGAACCAGTGTTGAACGTGCACCACAGTTTGGGAGCACTGTGGAGCTAGCAGCAGAGGAGCAGAGCCGAAGCCTTTAGTTTCTAGAAGAATCCAAGGATAGAAACAGTCGTTGGTTTCAGACCTCTTCTCTCGGCTGTTTATTCATTTTATTGTCACTTCATTACATGAAATTACTCTTTATCCTCTGGTAAGTCTTAAAATCCTTAAGTATCCCATAGTAATTAAGAGAGTAGTTCAGGTGAGGCACCAGCTGAGGCACCAGCTTACAAAGAGCGACTGAAGGTAGATCTCGACAGTCCGTCCCACACAGTGTTCCAAAACACTAGGTTTTACAAATTGCTCGAGTTTCTCAATGTGAACTTGACCTTTAATTGACCTTGTTTGTGAAATGGAGCAGGAGTCAGCAAACGATGGTCTGAGCCCATGCAGCTGGTGAGCAGTTTTGTCAAATAACATTGTACTGAAAGGCAGCTATGCCTGCTGATGCTGTGTGGGCCGCTGTTGCAGCAGAGTCAAAAATTACAATTGCAGCAGATAAACCTGTTCAACCCTATGCATAAGGCATTTGCCAACTCGTTAAAAAATGTTAGTGGGGAGCACATACTGGGTAGGTGAGAGAGAGAGAGGGAGAGACAGACAGACAGACCGAGAGACTGAGGACAATTTGTAGGAGTCATTCTGTCCCACCATGTAGGTTCTGGGGATCAGATGTGGCGGCAGGTGCTTTTACCTGCTGAGCCGTCTTGTGGGCTCATGGTTTACCAACTCTTGATGCACAGTGTCCACGTAAATGTGTACAGTAGTTCCTCACCCTGGTTGTGCAGTGGAATTAAGAGCCATTCTGGGGCAAGGTGGTAAGCATACTCTACCCCAGCTCTCCTGATGAATGGAGCTAAAGGCTAAGGACAGGATGCTCAGAGTAGCTCTGAAAAGTAAACGCCAGCTAAGAGTGACAGGACCTGAAGCCCCAGCAAGCTGGAGTGCCTTACTTTCACTTCTGATGGGGGTGCGTGGTGGCCTGTGAAATGCAGCTGCAGACATTTGAAATGAGAGGAGACTTAGGCAGACAGGAAGGGGATTCCTCTGGGTGATTTTATTTTTTTCTGTTCTCTCTCATCCCAGACTATGGGCAGGCGGCACAGAGATGGCAATTTACGGTACAGGTGCCTGAATGACTGGCCCTGCATGGGGGAGTGTGGGTCGCTTTTCTCTTGCTGCCTGCTCAGCAGGCAGAGCCCAACCCAAGAAATAACATTTTCCATCGATTTTGAAGAAGGCCCGGAGTCTCAAATACAATGTTTAGAATATCCTGGATTCCATCCATAGTGACTTGGTGTGTGAAGAGCCAAGAAGAACCTCAGGGGCTGTGAGGAGACGCAGTCAACAGAGGCTGGGTCTGGGGCCAGCTGGTGGCCAGCAGGACCTGAGTGACCCTGTGACCCACATGACAGGGAGAGGTTCAGCTCCCACAAGTTGTCCTGTTGGAACTGTCAGAACACTTTAAATCCTCTAGTAAGACCATGGTCTGAAAAGCACTGAACATTCTCAAAGACACATAAACAGAACCTAGAAGGAATATTAGAATTGAAAACTATAGTAGTTAACAATTTCAAATTCAAATTAATAGGTTTAATACCAGACTGGAAATATTAGAAAAAATACATTGAAAATAGATAGCTAGGTAGTGATGTAGCTCAGTGGTAGAGGGGTTGGTTACCTGGCATGTGGGAGGCTCTGGACTCAGTCCCCAGCACAAGGAAAGGAGAGCCAGCAGCAGCCTGCCTCGGACCTGTGGGGAATGCTGGGAGGCTGCGGATGGGACACTACCCGGACACAGTGCTTGCTTTGCGAGCCTGAGACCTGTGCTTGGTCCTAGCAGGTGTCAGAAGCCAGGTCTGTGGGACATGCCGGTGGTCCCACCACTGGGCACGCAGAGGAAGTAGGATCACGGAGGCCTGCTGGCCAGCGGGTCTGACCAGTCAGTGAGTCCCAGGTTTCAGTAAGAGACCTATCTCAAAAGATAAGGGTAGCATATACATATACATGTATGCATATAAAGTAATTAATGAAAAAAGTCCATGAATTTGAAAAAGCGGGGAGGCTTGTATGAGAGGGCTTAGATGGAAGAAAGGAAAGGTGGAAATGATGTAATTATAATCTTAAAAATAATTTTTAAAAGGGCTGGAAATGGGGTTCATACCTTTAAATCTCAGCACTTGGAGGCAAGACAGGAGAATCTCAGCACTTGGAGGCAAGACAGGAGAATCTCTGAGTTCCAGGACAGCCTGGTCTACAGAGTGAGTTCCAGGACAGCCTGGTCTACAGAGTGA
>CABHPP010109019.1:14635-30623 GCA_902168425.1 Peromyscus attwateri
GCCAGGGTAGAGGAGCTGGAGAGATGGCTCCAAAGTTAGGAGCCCCGGATGCTCTTGCAGAAGGTCTGCATTTGGTCCCAGCACCCACACGGTGGCACACAACCACCTGTAACTCCAGTTCTAGGGGATACAAAGCCCTCTTCTGCCCTCTGCAGGCACCAGGCACAAATTGGTGCATGTATATACATGCAGGCCAAACACATGCACATAAAATAAAATAAATATTTAAAAAAATAAGAGTAATGGATTAGAAAAGTGATGTAGGAAGACACACTATATCAATCTCTGGCCTCCATGCACCAGAAATATTACCAGAAATCTAAGTTTGTGAAAAGACATAAAGATTCGTGCTAGGTGGTGGTGGCACATACCTTTAATCCCAGCACTCGGGAAGCAGAGGCAGACAGATCTCTGAGTTCGAGGCCAGCCTGATCCACAAAGTGAGTTCCAGGACAACCTGGGTTGTTACACAAAGGAATCCTGTCTTGAAAAACAAACAAACAAACAAAAAACAAATTCATGAAACCACAAAGAAGGTGAAGGCAAAAGAGAACTGCACTTGAGACACCTCAGATCAAACTACTGAAAGCTAACGTTGAAAAAACATTTTAAAAACATCCAGAACACTACTTCACACGTCAAGGTTGAATATCCTTTATCTGAAATGCCCAGGACCAGAGATGTTAAGGTTTCAGATTTTCCTTAAAAAATATTTTGGAATATTTGCTATAGATTTCTGATGCAGAAATCTGAAGTGCCAAACTTTCTGAACATCCTCTTGTTTCTCTGATGCTCCTCGGAAGTCATGGAGATGAAAAGGAAATTAAATGTTACGTTAAAAGAACGGCCTGCCTGGGGCCCATAGCTAGTAAAGCCTTACTTACCTTTAGCATGGAGACAAATTAAACACATTGCAAGATGAAGGAAAACCAGAGACTTCATTGCTCTAACAGCAGCACTAGAGAAGGAAGGGTCTTCGGGTCAGTGTGGACCCGAGGGCATCTTAGAACATCGGGATAAGGAGCTGCATCAGAAGTGCATGGTAGCAGAGGAGCCAGGCTGTGGATTTGCAGCTGACAGCCGTGGTCTGCCTTGCAGTGTCCAGCAGACTGGGTGTGTACTGGGCAGTTGCAGCAGGAATGAGAAGGAGAAAGAAATACAGTAGCGTCCCTACATTCTGCTTGAGGTGGGAAGGTAAGGCTTCTAAGTAGATTAAAAGTATGGGTCGGGTAATCCTTAGCATAGCCATGACAAGAAGATAAAACGGTGTGATCAAAAAAGCCTAGAGATAGGGGCTGGAGAGATGGCTCAGAGGTTTAAGAACACTGGCTGCTCTTCCAGAGGACCCAGGTTCAATTCCCAGCACCTGCTTGGTGGCTCACAACCATCTGTAACTTCGGTTGCATGGGATCCAATGCCGCCTTCTGACCTTTGCATTCGGTGCACACAAATAGTACAACAGACATACATGCAAGCAAAACACCTGTGTGTGTGTGTGTGTGTGTATGTGTATAAATCTTTTTAAAAGTTTTAGAGATAAATTGAAAAATGTTAAGTAGTACTCAAATAATTGAAAGATCTTTATTGAAAATACTAATAAAAAGAAAATAGGGAAAAAAACTGAAGCTCAAAAAGAAAATAAGTAATAAAATGACATAAATCTAGACACAACCATACTTTGCATTAAGTGTTAATGACCTAAACAGAGCATTTAGAAGCAGTGGTGGCAGGAAAGGGTTAAAAGCTGAGCTGTGCACTGTACAAGAAACCAGCGTCAATACCATGACTGGGCCATCACCAAAAGGTGTAAAACAACTTGGGAGCTGTGCCGACATAAGACTGCCTGTGGCCTTACCACCCTGAATGGACCAGATGTCATCTGAATAGGTCAGAGAAGACCTCAGAGCAGAGATAGAGGGGGACATGAGACAATGACAAAATGGTCAGCCTCCACCAAGAAGATGTAAGTCTGAATGTCTGTCTGCCCAGCTGCAGCGCGCGCTCCAAGTCACATGCAGCAAGTGTTAATAGAACCAAAGGAGAGACGCCAAGGGGGCTCAGCAGGCAAGGGCACTGGACAGCCCGAGTTCAAACCCCAGGACCTACCTGGTAGAAGGAGACAACTAATCCCCGGAAGTTGTCTTCTGACTTGCACGTGCACGCCTTGGCACACATGTACACACATGTACACTTGCACAGAGTACTGAACCCAGTGGAGCTGAGAGGAAGGTCAGAGGCACAGTCCTTACCGCAGACTCCACATACTGCTTTTGAAGTTCACCTTTAGCAAGGGAAGCCATGCTCTGAACAGTAGCATGCTATAGCCCAGGCTGACTTCGCACTCACCAGAATTACAGGTTTGTACTACCATGCTGACTCAAAAATACTTTCAACTAAATGAAAATAAAAATATAGTATCAAAACTTGTAGTAGGGCCTGGTGGTGCATGCCGTTAATACCAGCACTTGGGACATCTGTGAATTCCAAGCCAGCTTAGTCTGTACTGTGAGTTCTAGGCCAGTCAGAGCTACATAGTAAGACCCTGTCTCAAAAACAAAGGGAGGGGGTGGTGGGGAGTGAGAGAGATGTTCATGGGGTATAGTTAAACAGTGTTTACAGAAGGTTTATTGCAATTAAGGACTTGGATTTGAGAAGAAGGGAGCCCTCAAGTCAGTCTTCTCACAGAGGAGTCAGGGTGAGCATGGCTAGCCCAGCACAGGACTGTTACACCGAAAACAATGGGAAAATTAACAGTACCATGGTGGATGCTTCATAGAGATCAAGAAAATGGGTAGAAGGCTATTCATGCCAGAAAGAAAAAAAACAAACAACCACACTACAACACGAAGGATCTTCCTAACAGCAGACAGTTAATGAAAAGCAGGAGCAGAGACTGTGATTTGTGGCATAGCTCTAGTGTGTATGTACAAGGCTGTGCTGATCCCCAAGCACTAGCAAACAACAGTAGGAAGATTTTACAACTATGCACATAAATATGACAGCTTAGATCAAATGCACTAATCCTTTCAAAGCCACAGACTACCAAAAGCCACCCAAGAAAAAGGAGAATATAAATATATAATTTTTGTTTTGTTTGTTTGTTTTTTCTTTTTGAGACGGTTTTTTGCTCACTTCGGCAGCACGTTTACTAAAATTGGAACGAGACAGGGTTTCTCTGTAACTTAAACTCTCTCTGTAGCCCAGGCTGGCCTCGAACTCACAGAGATCCACTGCCTCTGTCTCCCAAGAGCTGGGATTAAAGGCGTGTGCTACCACCACCGCCCAGCTCAATATATATAGCCTTACATGTATGTTCATATACACCCTTACATTTCCTGTCCAGCCCTTCTGCAGTGCTGAGGACCAAACCCGGGGTCAGGTTTCATGAGTGCTAGGCAAATACTGTACTACTTGGTTGAGCTCCCAGCCCTGTGAAACTGTATTCTTTAAGAATTTGAATTATACCTCAGCATATCCCCTTAAAGAAAATGTCAGGTTCAAAAAATAGGAAGTGGGCTGGAGAGAAGGCTCAGCAGTTAAGCTCACCAGCTAAGAGCCTTGCTGCTCTCGCAGAGGACCCCTAAGTTAGCTCACATCCATCTGAAACTCCAGTTTCACAGCATCTGGCACTGTCTTCTGACCTTGAGCACATAGGTACACACATGGAACCCAGACATACTTGCAGACAAGACACTCATATACACAAAATTTTTAAAAAATCTTTTTAAAAAAGACAATCAGTTAATGTAGCTCAGGGCATTGATGAACTAAAAAGCAAAGATTACACAGTTGTCAGCGGGTATAGAACAGGCATTTGGCCAAATTCAACATCCGTTCATAATTCAGAAAAGAGTTAGCCAACTAGAACCAGATGGGGCTGCTTAACTGGATCCTGACTGCTGCCCCCGAGAACGAGCTGCTCTCCTGGGGCCGGTGTCCGCTCTCACCACTCCTACTCAGCGAAATTCCAGAAACTCTACCTTCCATGGAGACTGGAAAGGGAAGGAATAAAACTTTCCCCTCTCAAATGAGAAAATATATATCCATATGGAAAAATCCCAAGGAACCTACAAGAAAATTCCTAAAACTAAGAGTGTAGGAAGATCCTAGAATAAAATCAACAGCTCCGAATCACATTTCCTTCATTACTTAGTGCGAATGTACGTGGGACACTGCACTCCATGTGCACCAAAACTTTACACCAGAATAATCTAGGCAGAGATCTAAGACCTAAAGCTATAAACTAAGGAGGGGTCTTGTGATCCTGGTTTAAAGTTCTTAGATTTCATTTTGTTAAATTAATAATTTGTGCTTTGTCAAAAGCTGTCACTCTCACTCTGTCCTGTACATCTGTCATCAAGGTCATGCAGTCCTCTTTGCTGGGCCCCACTAGTCCTGGATTACAGGTGTGCACCATCACACCCAGCCTCAAAACCAAAAGCTCCTGCTCTCAAAAACTAGAGAGTGAAAAGATGAGCCGGATCCTGGGAGGAAGTCTTTGGAAATCACATTTGCTTTTCCTTCCTTCCTTCCTTCCTTCCTTCCTTCCTTCCTTCCTTCCTTCCTTCCTTCCCTCTTTCTTTGGGGGGGGGGTAGGGTTCAAGACAGGGTCTCTCTGTGTAGCCCTAGCATCCTGGAACTTGCTCTGCAGACCAGACTGGCCTCAGGGATCTGCCTGCCTCTGCCTCTCAGTGCTGAGATTAAAGGCACTGCACGTGCCACCATCACTGGGCTTGGAAATCACATTTTTTGATAAGAATGTTTATCAAGAACATTTAAAAACTAAAGTTGAGCCTGGGCAGTGCTGGGCACAACAGATCTGCAGCACCAGCAGTGGGCAGCTGAGGAAGGATCATGTCTTCTTCTTCTTTATTCTTCTCTCGTACAGGACATCCTTGTATCAGGCTTTCTTGGACTATCAGCCAGCTCCCAGATCATGGCACAGAGGCTTACTGTTGGTTACAAATGCTCGATCCTATCTTAGGCTTGTCCCACTAGCTCTTATAACTTAAATTAACCTGTTTCTCATCTACGCTTTGCTTTGGGGCTTTTTACATTTCATTCTGTATGTCCTATGCTGTGGCTTCCTGGCTGGCCCCAGGCCTCTCCCTCTCTTACTCCCTCATTCTCTGTTTCCTCAAGCCCAGAGTCCTTCTACCTATTCTCTCTGCCCGCCAGCCCCACCTATCCCTCTCCTGCCTAGCTTTTTATTAGACCAATCAGGTGCTTTAGGCAGGCAGAGCAACCCAGCTTCACATCATTAAGCAAATACAGCATAAACAAATGAAACACATCTCTACATAGTTAAAGTGATATTCTGCAACATAAAGGTAACACCTCTTTATCTAAAGTAATATTCTGTTCCACAATGCTGACTGCAGTTTCCTCTCCCTCCACTCTTCCCATCTCCCTGCAGCCTTCCCTTTCCCCCAGAAAGGAGCAGGCCGCGAGGGATAGCGAGTCAACATGGGATGATAAGATGCAATAAGACCAGACACAAACCCTCATCTCAGGACTAGGCGAGGAAACCCAATAGGAGGAAAAGAGTTTTAAGAGCAGGCACACGAGTCTGAGACAGCCCCACTGTGAGGAGTTCCACAAAACCACCGAGCTAACGATCATGATGTACATGCAGAGGACTTAGTGCCGCCCAGTACAGGCTCTGTGATTGTCACTTCGGTCTCTGTGAGCCCCTATGAGCCCTGCTTAGTTGAGTCTGTGGGACATGTTCTCCTGGTGTCCTCGACCCCTCTGGCTCCTACAGTTCTTCCTCCCCCACTTCTGGTGGGTTCCCCAAGCTTCAAGGGCAGGGACCTGATGGAGATCTCCAGTTTAGGCTCTCTCTTTGCCTAATGTTTGTGGGTCTCTGATGACAGTTGGGCTAGGCACTGATCTGGTTCTCGCCCATGCTCCTCCCACATACTCCTGCTGTAAGAAATCTGAGTGCTTGACTGCCCATTAGAGGAGCCAGCAGTGACAGTTAAGACTCTTCATCTCTTGAGACGGAGTAAAGAATGGAGTCACATTTCTTCGGAAGAATCATTTCTTTTTCATGGTTTTGAAAACAGGACTTGATGGGTGGTGGTGGTGTACACCTTTAATCTCAGCACGGGAGGCAGCAGCAGAAGGGTCTCTTGAGTCCAGGCCGTCTAGGACCACACAGTAGACCCTGTCTAAAAGAGGGTGAGGGCGGAAGCGATAGGGAGACAGCTCAGGAGTTAGAGCACTGGCTGCCTGTGCAGAGGGCCGGGGTTCCATTCCCAGCACCACGTGTTGGCTCACAACTGCCTACAACTCCAGTTCCAGGAGATCTATTGACCTTTTAGGCTCTTTGGGCACAAGGCACTCTTGTGGTATGCAGGGAAAACATGTATGCACATAAAAATAAAAATTAAAAAATTTAAAGAAGAAATGAAGCAAGAGCTCATTAACTTAGGCTGGTCTCTGATTTGCTGTGTGAGCTGATGGTCAGCGTTAAGGGCTGGGATTATAGACATGCAATACCATGCCTGTGTATGTGCGAGAGTGTGTGTACACGGGGGCCAGCGTCCTGAAGTCAGTTCTCTGTCTCCGCTTTGTTGAGCATGAGTCTTTCTTGCCTCTGCACTGTACTCCAGCCTAGCTGGCCCGTGAGCTTCCAGGAGTCTCTCGTCTCCCACCTCCTTGCAGGCATGAACGCTGCCTGCCTGCCTGCGTGCCTGCCTGCGTGCGTGCGTGGGTGCGTGCGTGCGTGCGTGCGTGGGTGGGTGGGTGGGTGCCGCGCCGCTGCCATCAGCATCTGAGGCTGGGCTTGTCAGGCTTTCACAGCCAGAGGTTTTACTTACTGAGCCATCTCCTTGGACTGTGGGCCGTTTCCTACACTCGAGTTCAAGACCACCTCCAAAACCTGAAAAAGAGAAACACAGAACTTGAAGACTATCTAAACAGCAAAAGACAAAGGACCAACAAACACCGAGCACACGGAGTGTAGGTCATGAGCCATTTCAGAAATGCAGATGAACACCGCAGTGTGATGCACAGTGTGGTGCACCTGGAAGTCTCGCACACGGCTGTGCGGACAGCACTGAAGAGGGTCTGCTCCTCGTGTTTGTCTTCAGCAGACGTGGTCTTGCTGTGGTGGACCTCAGACTCGCAGTCCCTCTGCCTAGCTCCCGTTGTGCTGCAGGTGCGGCATGTGCCACCACTCCGTGCTGTTCAGAATACACAGCAGCAGAGCTACCAGAGGAATGGCAGCTCCCTCCCAAGTGAGACGCACACCACCATGTGCCCCCACTCCCAGGCACTGCCTAGTAGGGTAACTGAGTGTCCACAAAACCACATGGGTTCTTGTAGTGGTTTTGTTCATTGGAATGTAAATCATTGTTCTAGAATCTGGGTTAGGGCAGAGTCCCTCAGCAGATGGCCAGGTGGAGCTGCTCTGGATCTACATGCAAAGCACACCTACCTGCTCTAGCCCTGGCTGCTTGCCGCTGATTGTCTCATTGAACCTCTCCCAGACTCGGTGCAGCTCTGCCATCTGCCACCCAGAGCTGACAGCCTGCTCTGAGCTAATCCGGCTCCCTCAGCATTTTTCTGTCGGTTGTTCTAGGGGTGAGTTAATCAATTGCAAGGATTGGGGTGAGCATAGGTTCTCTGCCCAATGATGTCTGGAACTGGACAGGTTTCAGGGAACTTGTAGCCAGTCTCAGAACTTCTGTCTTCCCACGTGATGCATGATTATGAAAACTGACTCATTGGAAAACTTAAAACTGAAAATAAAAAATGGTGGCACTCCTTTCTATATCTCAGTATTGATATGAGCAAAACTTTGGTTCTGTTTCAGATCACAAAAACGGACAGCACTTTATAATTCCTCAAATGGCAGACAGGTAAGGACCGGTCCAGTTTATCTGCCCAGCATTGCCTTGGTTTGCAGTATGTAAGTGTGTTATATTTTGTGTTTAACAGAGCCCATACATTTTTCTCTTTTATGGCTATACACTTTGGAAATAAGACGGCTGTAAGTAAACCACCATGTGCAACTGCACTTGGAAAGAGCACAGATGACAGATACACTGATAAGGAGTTGGGGCCAGGGATGCTGCCACTAGTGTGGCCAGTTGTCCTGGCATTTTGTGTTCGTAGGTTATATCTACAGGTGTTTCTGTGTCAGAAGAGATGAATATTCCTGGTCTCTAACAGGGGTTGGCAAACTATTTTGTCAAGGGCCAGGAAATGTTAAGCTCTGTGAGCAGTGAGTCTCACAGCTGTCAGTTTGTCCTCCAGAGAGTATCAGAGGGCGCTTAAGATAACGGGCCAGGTACTGAAACTCGAGTTTTTAGATCTTGAGAAATGAATGTTCTTTTTCCTTCTCTACCCAAAATGTATAGAGATGTAAAGCCATCCTTAGTTCATGAGCTAAGCAAGAATGCCCTAGCCCGCTGCCCCCACCTGTAAGGTGAGATGATGTCACTGCCATGGCAATGACCCCGCAGTCCTGGGGCCGGTGCTGCCAGAGGGCATCACTGCTGTTCTGCTGTGCTCCTGTCTTCCCGGTTTTCTGTTTTCCCCTCTGTTTACCTTTTGACCTTGCCTTTTTTTTTTTTTTTTTTTTTTTTTTCCTTTGTGCTGTGGATAGAACTCAGTGGCTCACATATTAGACACTTTACCACTGAGCCATACCCCAGAGCCTAGAGATGAACCCACAGTAGCCTTTGTCATTCAGTTGTGGGGCAGTGCCAAATTGTCTCAGTCTCTTCAGTGACCCCTCGGCTACAGATGCTTGGTTCTGACAGTTCCGTGAACCGTAGTATTTTCATCCCTTGGGTGTCTTAATCTTGTAGAGAGTTCACACTTGTAGTTCCTTGCTTAATGGTTTTGTGCATTTCCTCAGCAGCCTGGATGTGTCTGAGTTGGCAAAAGCTGCCAAGAAGAAGCTTCAGTCTGTGAGTATCTCTTCCTAGTGGACCCAGCATGGACGTCCTGCTGGTCCCTAATATTGGTCTGAGTCCCCTGTTGTGTCTGATGACTGGTGCATTAGAAGTAGGTTGGCAGGTCTCTGTATAGCGATGAAGACCAAAAGCACTTGAGTATATCCAGTCCACTGACTACTTCACACAATCCACGTTCTTCTCTGTTGGGTTAAAAATGCAGCCCCTGCCTGTGGTGGTGGGATATTGTTTTCTGCCAGAGTTCCGGGTATTTCTCAGGGTGAGTAGGGTACCCTTCCATGGCATCTCTTACGTTAGTCACACGGGATACTACGGAATAGCAATAGCTGATGCCGCCAGGGCACCGAGTCTGGTACATTATCTACTGCAGTGGTCTGACTCTTGCCCATCATATGCCGTTCCTCAGAGCTTTTTAAACTTACACTTCTGGAGCTGACGGTCTGGACCCATGTGAGTGTGCCCAGGCCTGTCGGGCACACTCATCTCTGTGTTTGAAGAGGCCCTGGGAGAGGTTTGCCTTCGTCAGGCTTTCCCACGAAGCCTCGCCCGGTGCTTATTGGTCCCCTTGTGAGGTTTCGTGCCTCGTCTCTTCTCCGTGCTTCCTGCACCAGAACCAAGACCCCTTGCTTCTTCCAGTCACCTTTAAGTACGCTCCAGCACAGTGTCACTTCCCGTCTGGTTAGGTGCACATGCGTTGTTGGGGTGGCTCTGTGAATTAGCTCTCCGAAGCCAAAAGCAGCTGCCTTGGCGCCCTGCTCCAGGGCTCTCTGGCCGCATGTTTGCCTCCCTAGTTCCCATTTCTCTTAGCACTTGCAGAGCCTGAACACCTCCATGGTACAGGCAAAGCCCAACTTCCCTGATTTGTGATTTTTCCCCTTCTTCCCCTTTTCACAAGAGACTCTTTTAGAGCCTCATACGGTATCATTACGTATCATATAAGTAAATTTATCCTTACTAGTATTTAACTGTATTGTGAAATAAATGTGTTTTATGCAATTTGTTTGGTGTCTCTGTGTTCTGTATCTGCAGTTTGTGTGTTTGTGTGTTTTAATGCCTTTCTTAAATTAAGGAGGCCATATAGTGAGGTAAATGAGATGTCGAGCTTTCAAGGCAGCATGGGAGTGTGTGCTTTCCTTTAGTTACTGGTCATCTGTAAGCAAACTTGTGTTATACACAACAGACAGACTCCTTCTGACTGTGTTGGCTGGGCTGATGCCACAGAAAACCTGAGCTTGTCTGTAATATCTAACATGGGACAGGCATTAAATAAATACCTGGACAGAGTTTAATGTGCTCTCCAGACCTTAGGCTGTATGTCAGGCTCAGTGGCCAGGCTCCCCCTCAGCCCTGCCAGCAGAGAACCTCCCCTCCAGCAGGGGTGCTGGGAAGGAGAGCATGCAGGGTCTGCTGCTCATAGGTGGCTGCTCTCACCAGTGCCAGGGTGTGTCACCCCTATCACCTTTCTCCTCCATACACCTTCTCTTCTCTCTTCTTCTTTCATTCCTTCCCTCCCTCCCTGTGTCTGTCTCATACTCACTTTCCTCCCTGTGAAAAACTGAGAGAAATATAACAAAAACCAATGTATTCTTAAATTATTAAATGTTAACATTTTGAAGTCTTAAGGCCAATAGTGTCTGTTCCGCAATTTCCCTGTCTGTAAAATGGGACAATAGTAAATTCTGTCTTCACTGATGGTATTAAATAGCAGTGTGGGCCATGTTGCCATTAGTGATAACAAAACAGCTTGCAGTCCAGTCCTTGGAGGTAGAAACTGCATGATTCTCAAGTATGTTCGAGCTCCCAGACTTCCTCGTATTCCCCAGCAAGGTTCTTTTTTTTTGAGGGGGGAGGTTATTTCGAACAATTAGTGTAATGTGAGTACAATAGAAAAATGAAAAGGCTGATGGACTGATGTGCTCGTCCTCAGTCATCTCTCTCTGTGAGCTCAGGCTCAGCATTTTGGTATATTTCCTTTAGTTTTTATTTCCTATTTGTACCTATTTTTATCTTTTTTTCTTCTTCTGGAAATTGTATACCAGCATTTCATACCCTGCTTTTTTTTTTATCCACTGGGTATCAGGCATTTCCTTTGTTCCTCTGGGGGCTTTGTAGCCAGGGTTTTTTTTGTTTTGTTTTGTTTTGTTTTTTAATTGTTGAATAAAAGACCTCCAGGTTCATCCAAGTGGATGTCCTTCCAGATGGCAGGAACAGAGTGGCAGTGTGACAAATTCAGCATCTGCCCTCAGAGTACAAAACAGTCAGCAAAGAAATCACAGCTGCTGGGTGTCAGGCTGAGCCAGAAGAGCCAGAACCTGGCTGGACTTCTTGACTCAGTTGGGAAGACCTTGATAGTCCTCCCAGTTCCTGGCTGCTGCCATCGAGGACCTTGGTCTGTGGGATTGTGTTGTAAGCTGCACCCCACAGTACCCTGGTGAGCCTCATTGTGCTTTGCTTGGTAAAGAGACTCAGCTCTTGTGTTGAAAATCAGCAAGAAACCTAGCTGAGAAGTGTCGTTTGGCACCATACTTACCCACTCCTGACAGTATGGCTGTCTAATCCAGAGCCTCACCTTCTGCCACTGCGACCCATCAGCTGCCCTCCTCACCCGAGCTTTTCACTTCTTTATCCTGCCAGGGTTTAGGGTCCTTTCCTTTTGGGAGAGACAGCAGAGACTAGGGTGCTGACTGGCACGGTGAGAGCGGAGTGGGAACGTGTCTGGCCTCTGTTACTGTCGTAGAGTAGGTAGGGCCTGTGAGAGGCAGCTGCTGCTGCTGGCAGGGAAGTGCTAAGGGCGGCACTCACTAGGCTCTGGCTTTGAACGAGACACTGGAGAGAGGGTGACCCCCACAGGCACCCTCCTGGTGTTAACTCTTGTCCCTTGTGTCCCTGGTATGTTTACTTTCAGCTGAGTAATCATTTGTTTGAAGAACTCGCCATGGATGTGTACGATGAAGTTGACAGGCGAGAGACTGATGCAGGTGACTTACCGTGCGGCTTTCCTAAGCTTGTGCTCTCCTTGGGAGGTGGCAGGCTGCAGCCTGGGTTTTACTTGCCCAGGTGCTGCTGTGCTCACGACCCACCCGTGTGTTGACTTTGTGTGTGTTGGCTTTGGAGTGTGCTTCCCCAGTCTGCCTCGTAGTGTGTGAGCCACGCCTCCCGGCGGAGCTGTGGCAGGCACCGCAGGTGTGATGAGATTCTGTCTCTGGCTCTTTTCCTCCGGCTAGTCTGGCTTGCCACGCAAAACCACAGCACCCTGGTAACCGAGACAACCGTCGTCCCCTTTCTTCCGGTCAATCCTGAGTACTCCTCAACACGAAACCAGGCAAGTGGCTCAGTGTGAAAAGTTAATATTATTTGGGAAATGACTGATGTCATGGTAGTTAGTATCCTGTGTACACGTGAACAGACAACTTGAGAATGAATAAAAGCAGATATGAACAGAAATACAAACAACTTAAAACTTCAAAGGAAATGGTGACAGATAGTAAAGGACACTAGGCTGGCGGTGGGGTGTGATGGGCTCTGCTGCTGCTGACAAGACTGTGAGCAGCTGCAGGTGACAGACACGGGTGTGATCTCAGTGCTCAGGAAGCTGGGACAGGAGGACCTCCAGCTTGAAGCCAGCCTGGGCTCCATAGCAAGACCGTGACAGCTGGGGAGAGCAGTGGGGAAGGAAGGGAGGAAGATTGCTCACTGGTTGATCAGAGGCCTCAAATGTAGGTGAATCCTTGTACAGAGGAGTCCTCATTTAAGAATATTTCCCAAAGAAATGGAAGCAGATTTATCCATATGTGTTGTCTGTAACAATAGAACATTAAAAGGAGCCTCACTCTTTGACAGAGGAGTGAGAAAATGACTAACGACTGTCTGAAGGACTGGAGCCCACATCCACACTCTAACCTTACCTTGAAATTTGGAGATTTCCCTCCAGATTCACTTTTCACTCACCTCAAAGTTAAATCATTGATAATAGAGCTACGTTTTTATATTCTGATAGTGCTGGAAGTTGAACCCGGGGCCTCATGTGCTAGTCAGGTGTCCAGCAATGAGCTGTACGTCCTACCAGAACTGTTTTATTTTAACTCACAACAGCAGATGTTGGTGTTAATTGGAGAATGCTGGTGACTGAGTAAATGCAATCGAGCCTAAGTCTGACAGTGTAGAGCACTTGCTGTTACTGTCCACGCTACATTTTTACATTGGACACTTTTTCCATTGTTTTCTCCCCTTAGGGCAGACAGAAATTAGCTCGGTTTAATGCCCATGAATTTGCTACGCTGGTCATCGACATCCTCAGTGACGCCAAGAGGAGACAGCAAGGCAGTCCTCTGTCCAGGTCAAAAGGCAAGTGTCCAGCTCTGAGAGTGTGCCTGGGCCTTCTAAGACATGGTGTTCAGTCCAGAGCCGGGGGTGATGGATAGTCATAAACGTAACCTAGCCATCCTGAGAGTTTCATTGCTAATTTATTATGATAGGAAGGCACCTGTTGGAACTCTGATGAACAAAGAATACTTCAGAATTATCAAGGGTTACTCAGATTTTTCTTATATGTAATTGTTTTCCTAGTCACTTATTTCCCCATAAAATTAGCACCTTGAAATTAACCCAAAAGCCTAATTTAAAGTGTACAAAGGACATAAATAAGAAAACAACGGCTCTTGATTAGTTATATTCCCTGCTGTCACTGACATTCAGAACCCCTCTACCTCTACGTGATTGGAATTTGCTGCTGTAAACTTTAGATGTCTATAGCAAGAAGCATTGTGATAGGAAGTGTAAAGCACGCTGAGCGTCCGTTTCAGAGTGGCTCTTACAAGTCCCATCTGCAGACATAGGAACCCACTTCCCCCGTAGCAAGCCCATAACTCTAGTCTCGGTTTTTCTATGTACAGAAATGACGCCTTTTATTTTTGAGGTACTTAAACAAGATATTTGTACCATAAAAGTTAAGGTTCCAGTCAGTATCACATTCCCCAAAGGCAGACAATAATTTGTGTTTCTTCTTGTTTGTTCAAGAATTTGGTTCTATTAATTCAACCAAGAATAAAGACTGGGAAGGTGCAGTAGATTGGTAAAGATGTAGTCTGGAGAGTCTGCGTTAATTTGAAACCTCAAAAGAAGCCTCCTCTTAAAGAGAAATAATCAGATGTTTCATGTTTATTGTATATAGTATCAGACGTTAGAAACAGCTAAGTAATAAATTCTAGAGAAACAGTCACAAGAGTAGCACACAAACATTCCAGAAACACTTAGTGATGGGAAGTGAAATAGGACATTTTTAAAGGTTTGGTGTAGTCTTGATTTTGTAAGGGAAGTGTAAGGAGACTGGACCATATAAGAATATGCACATGGAATTGCTCCTCACCAGCAGATTCAGTATTTGCCCAAAGGACATCCTTGGCTGAGGTTGAGTCTGGAACCTTCCTGCTTCTGTATTTCAGTTCTCGTACTGTGTAAGTGCCTTCCACAGACTACTTAGTGCCGTGTTTGTTCACGCTCTCATACTTTTTGTTGGTGATTTCACTACTTAAAAAAAGATGGCTCCAAGCACAGTGGGGAAGGTCTTGAGCAATGTCCCTGAGCATGAGGAGGTGGAAAAGAGGCGCAGTGGAAGGGGTGTGTGGTAGCCTGAGCATCTTCCTGGCATGACTTGAAGTGCTATTGGCCAAAAACTGTGGTCAAGAATCCACGGTGTGTGTTACATAGGGAGTCCTTAGACAGAAGCATGTAAAACAAGGCTGTGTGTTGATTGGCTCATGAACATGCTGTGGCCAGTGGCCCTCAGGAACTGTGGTCCTCTGTCTCCTCTAAGAACCTCCGTGACAAGGTTTTAGAATATATTCACTGAGAATAACAAGACTGTGTGCACACACACACAGAGAGGTGGCTAGAGAGAAAGAGACCAGTGTATCAGAGAGACTGCGGTGGTCCCCACTGTCTCATTAGTGTCTCCATCCCCCTAGTCAGCCTTTGTCCCTCTGTGTTTTAAAGATTCACTTTAAAAATTAAAATAACACCTGTGCTTCTTAAGAAGCCAGAATTCACTTCCAGATGAAGCTACCTATAAAACAGCATTAGAAATTTGAGCATAACTTGAGTTGCCCCAAATAAATCACAAACTTAGGTGGTTTGTGAACTTTTATTCTAAATGCATCAGAGCCTGTAAGTCACTGCTCCTGGTCTATGGAATAGACAGGACTGATGATGTACACGTGTGTCACCCGGATTCGGATGACTCAGGGTTACTTGTTCCCAGTCTGTAAGCACCTGGTTTCTAGGCTGTGTGCTTCCTGGGTGTTTGTTTTTGAGGCATGCTCTCTATGTAGATGTAGAAATCGCCTGCCTCTGCCTCCCTGGTGCTTCGATTAAAGGCGAGTGTCACCATGCCCGGCTACTTTCTGTTAACTGGCCATTTCCCTATACGAATGTCACAAGTATCATCAATTGCATCACTTGCCTTATGTTCTCAGCTGTGAAGCTGTGCTCCATGTGTGCAAACCTGGGACTTACCTTCTCAGTCTGGCAGCCCCGGAGCTTGTCCAGCCACAGCAGGTGGACGAGCGGGTTTTTTCCTTCTCTCATACATTATATTCCCAACCGCAGATTCCCCCCCTCCCCCAGTCTCTCCCTGACCCTTCTGCTTTCCCCCAGATCTGCCCCCACTCTGTCTCCCCTCAGAAAAGAGCAAGCCTCCCAGGGCCATCAACCAAACACAGCATAACAAGCCACAGTAAGACCAGGCATATACCATCTCATCTAGGCTGGACGAGGCAACCAGTAGGAGGAAAAGGATCCCACAAGCAGGCAAAAGAGTCAGCCCCCACCCCCACCCCGCTCCCACTGTTAGGAGTTCCACAAGAACACCAAGCTGCTCAGCTATAACGTATATGCAGAAGACCTAGGTCAGATCTCCACAGGCTTGGATCAGGGACTCCTGACCTTTCCTGTAGCTGTCCATTGGGCTGCTTCCTTTCTGTCAGCCCTCTGTGGGGAAGAATGTAGTGTTATATTCTCTCTCTCTCTCTCTCTCTCTCTCTCTCTCTCTCTCTCTCTCTCTC
>CABHPP010109019.1:30633-43406 GCA_902168425.1 Peromyscus attwateri
CTCTCTCTCTCTCTCTCTCTCTCTCTCTCTCTCTCTCTCTCTCTCTCATTTTCTTTCTGTCCTTTAAATGGGTAAACCAGAAAGGAGGGAAGAATAGATTGTAAGTCTGAAATCGTTTTTCCCGCTTCTGTGAACAGATAATGTGGAACTCATACTGAGAACCGTCAGTAACCAGCACAGCACTGAGAGCCAGGACAACGACCAGCCAGACTATGACAGTGTGGCCTCAGACGAAGACACGGACGTGGGGACCAGAGCGGGCAAGGCAGACCGGCAGAAGGTGAGAGGACATATTTAGACGGGACAGACGTGTGTCTCTTCAGCTTCTTTTCCCACTGGGCCTGACACTGAATGGCACAGAGCTTGCCGAACATGAACAAGGCCCTGAGTTCAATTCCCAGCACCACCAGAAAAAGCACACATACACATGCAAAAAAAAAAAAAAAAAAAAAACTTGCCTGCAAAATTGCAAGGGTTAGCCCTTCATAGGTGCTGTGGATGAAACTGGGTTCCCTGCTACCTCAAGACAAGCAAAGATAAAAAAGTAAATGCTCTTAAAATAAGCAAATGAAAAGTCATCCCTGTTGGTGTCATGACTGTTTTGTGTTTTGTCATGACCAGAAGAAGCTTTTATGTGCTCAAATTTTTATCAAGTGGTTTCTCTGCATGCTCTTCTCCCAGTGAGGCTCATCTCCTTTCCCCATAAGAGGTCACTGTTGGGGAAGTGGATGGTGACAGGAAAAGGTACACCACACAGGTGGTGTGAGTCGTAAAGGACAAACAGGCTAGGAGGGGCAGAGACCGAGCACCAAGGGTGGAGGCTTGGACAGTTTAGGGATCTTAAGCAGAAAGAAGGTGGAGCAGGGAAGGCTGGGCAGAGAGGAGGACCAGCCTAAAGGTTGGTCACACAGCGCAGAGGTTGTGACACTACCTTGGAGGACTGAGGCCTAGAGGGCAGTGCAGAGCCCAGAAGCTTTAAGCTGGAAAGGGCTGACCACAGAGCTCCCTCAGGGCTTAGGCCAGAGGGACCAGTGGGAGAGACTGAGGCACTGTACTGCGAACATGAAAGAAGGCCCCACCCACTGCAGGCTGGAGCCCCGGGACGGACCCGAGAGGCGCTCCACAGACACTAGAGTACTGAACAGGAAGATAGGCTATAGCAGGGGTGGACGGAGATGTGGTCAGCATTTGCTACCTCGCATTGGCAGAAGGGACACCCTGCCAGTGAAAGCCAAGGTCATCCCAGACCCTCGGGCTAGACCCTCCACTGAATGACTAGGTTCCCACTTTTCCTCCAAACATCGGCTCCCTCTAGCTGAGCTCTGCTGCTGGTTGGAAGCTTCTTCTCCGGACGTTCTCACTGATGCCCCCCGCTCCTCAGACACTACTTAAAGCTCACCCAACTCCTTAACATGCAGCCTGGTCCAGCTTTCTCCCTCCCCTGCTCCACTGTACCTGTCTCCACAGCACTAATCACCTCAGTCCTGCTGTGATTCCGTGTTAGTTCTCCCTCTCACCTGCTGGGGCACACACACCGTGGAAGCGGCAGTCTATTTTCTCTCCTGATACATCCCACTCACTGGAAATCGCTTGATGCTCAGGAAATAGTATGGAATGAATGAATTTTTGAAAGAATGGGTTTTTAAATTAGCAAGGAAGATGTATGCAAGTCAGGACAAACCTTAGACAGTCAGTGTCCGTATAGATTTGCAGCTCCCTACCTGCTCCTTTAGGAAATTCTGGCTTTCAAAGTCAAAAGTACTATAGGGCCCCTGTTTCTCATTTGATTTAACTTTGCAGTTCAGCTGGCGTCGCCAGAGATTGAGATTCTTTAGCTGTAGTCTTTAACATCATCATCTCAGATTGTGAACGTTTTCCCCGATTTATTTTTAGAGCCTAGATTCAGATTTGTCAGATGGACCAGTCACTGTGCAGGACTTTATGGAGGTCAGAAGCGCCCTAGTGGCTTCTGAGGCCAAGATACAGCAGCTAATGAAGGTGAATAACAACTTGAGTGACGAGCTGAGAATTATGCAGAAAAAGGTAACATGTTCATAAATGCCAGGATGGTTGACTCACTGACCCCAGAGTAGAAGGGAGAACCCTAGTCACCATGAGTGTGCCAAGGGAAGGGAAACATTGACTGTAGCAGACCTAGAGATCCGGGGGCCAAGGAAAGCTGTCTTCTTGAAAGCAGGATGTGTGTGGATGTTTGAAATGAAATATTTCTGATTAGAAATGCATCCAGAGGAGAACTAGGGACTGTAGGTCAGTGGTAGAGCATCTGCCTAGCATGCATGAGGCCCTGGGTTCAGTTTTCATGTTTGGCTGGGGATGTAGTTCATTGTGTGCTTCTAAATGCATCGTTTGCATCTAAAAATGCACCCAGAGTAAAGTCTCCATTCAAGACCTAACAAACAGCCTAGTTTTTGTGTGAGGCAGCATAGCTTTGTCCTCTCCTGGGCTTCCTGGGAGTCTGGAAGCTGCTTCTTGGATGTGACACCCCCCCCCCCACACACACACACACACACTCCAGTTACTGATTCTAAGATTACTCACACCATGCAGACACAGAAGGCAAGAGAACGTGCTTATCAGCATGGAGGTCTCACCACATACCATGCAAGGAGCTTTCTCTGTTGGCACTGACTCTGACTACTACCCTGCAGCCCTCTCCCACATCTCAGTCCACACATTCCACCTGTACTAGCAAGGACTGACAGCCCCTGTGCTCAGCACATTCCTAGCTAGTCCCTAGAGCAGTGGTTCTCAACCTGTGGGTCACAACCCCCAAAGACCATTGGAAAGTACTGGGGACTGCATGAGTGCGTTCACCTGTAGGAGTGGTCGGTAGTAGGAAGGTGTGGGGCGGGGGGTGAGAGTGGGACATTGAAAGCAATAAGCATCACCCCCATTTTGTGGTTTCTGCACTCATTGGTTCTCTTGAGAAACAAGCTTTTTATGCACCCCAGAGACTGGTTTGTGTTTTTATGTTGTCGTCAAGGAATGCTATTTCAGATTAAAAAACTTTTTAACTTTATTTTGGTTTTTCGAAACAGGGTTTCTCTGTGTAGCTTTGGAGCCTGTCCTGGATCTCTCTCTGTAGACCAGGCTGGCCTTGAACTCACAGAGATCCGCCTGCCTCTGCCTCCCGAGTGCTGGGATTAAAGGCGTGCACCACCACCGTCCAGCTTCAGGTTAAAAAACTTTTAAGGCCAGGTCACAGGGTGCACTTCCTAAAGGAAAGCCAGAGAATCGAGCTCTTGCTTGCTGGGATTCAGGTTGTGAGAACCTTTGAAATGGGTGGTCCCATACCTGTACTGCAGAGGATGAGAATGCCTTAGATCATTCAGCCCCCACAGACCAGTGCTCGGTCCTGCCTCACAGCCCCATCTAGGCTAGTGCGCAGCGGAGACCAACAGGCTGAGATCCCTTTGCTGGAACATCAGGACTTGCATTTCCTCCACCTTTTCTGAGACACAAGGGTGTAGTTTAATGTGTCACCACACGAGTCATTTTCTTGGAGTGATGTCTTCGTTCTGAAACTTGGCCTTTGTAGAGCGCTCTGTCAGACATCTCCTTCTTCCTGTAGCTCTCCTCTTGGTGTCTGTAGAGTTCATCAGATGGTGCTGGGAGACGGCTCAGTGGGGAGGACTGAAGGTCACACCCCCAGAACCCATGGAAGAAGCCACAGGGGGCACAGTGGTCCACTTGCAATGGCCGGGCACCAGAAGCAGGATGGGTTCTCCAGAGCAAGCCACAGCCAGGCTAGACCAAACAGTGAGACACCTTGTCTCCATCTGTAAGGGAGAGAGCGACTGAGGAAGGTACACACATACGCAAAAAATAAGGAAAACTAAAATTGGCTGGGGTGATGGCTCCGCGGGCAAGGAACTCACTGAGAAGCCTGACGGCAGCAGCACGGCAGCATTCAAGTCCCTGCACCTGCATAGAGGCAGGAAAGGACTCCGCAGCCTTGTCCTCTGACCACCCCAACTCACACTTCACACCCACGCGCATAGTCATTTTTTGTTTTTATTTTAATTTCTGGAGGCAATCCATATCTCTGAAAGCAGGCGTCTTGAGTTTCTTTAGGAAATGTAGAGCAGAGACTGGGGAGGTGGCTTATGGGTAAGGCACCTGCCACCAAGCCTAATGACTTACCTTCAGTGCCCCCCCAGCACACAGTGGAAGGAAGGACCCAACACCCCAACATCTGCACATGTGCTCTGGTGTGCACTCACCCAGGTGCATACATGTACACACAAAGAAAGAAATAGAAATTTTTTCCAAAGAGTGTAGCTTTTGTTTTTTGTTTTTTGTTTCTCGAGACAGGATTTCACTGTGTTGTGTAGCCCTGGCTGTCCTGGAGCTTACTCTGTAGACCAGGCTGGCCTTGAACTCGCCGAGATCCTCCTGCCTCCGTGTGTTGGGATTAAAGGCATGTGCCACCACTGCCTGGCTGCCTGGTTCTTATAAAGATAAACATCGTTAAAGTTTATCTAAGGGCATCTTCTTTGTAAATACAGAGTAATTAAATTTTTTTTTAAAGTTGACACAGCCTTGTAATCCCAGGCACTTCAGAGGCTAAGGCAGGAGAATCACAAGTCCAGAGACTTCTTGGGTTAAGAACTAGTTCAGGCCAGCCTGAGTAACTTGTGCTCTGTCTGAGTGTGCCAGGGTCATGGCTCTGGTAGACCATGGGCCTCTGTGCTTGAGGCCCTGGATTAAATCCCGTGTGAGGGGCTGGGGCGATTGAAACCAGGAACTTGTTCTCATCTCAGAAGACAGTTAGCAAGACCCAGACTGGACATTTCAGAGGCAGCAACGGTGTTGAGAGAGTTTCTGATTTCACAGCCTAGTCTGAGACGCCACGGTGGGCTTTTAATGTACAGACACATGAGCCCGGCACTCGGGGACGTAATCACTTACACTCTTCACTCTTTGGACCGTGGCCATTTCACTGAGGCCACCCAGTTCCCCGTTCATAATCCTGACAGGCCAATCACACTTGTCTGTGTCCTGGAATGCAGGAATTGCTGTAGGCTCTCCTTGAAGAAGAGGTTGCAGATATAGGCAAGGAAGCCATGCTTCTGTGGAAGTGTGGCTCTGCTGATACAAAGACCTGGGGCTTGTTTACATAGCAAAGGATGTATCGATTTTATTTCAAAGCTAGATACAGTTTTTAATAGAATTGGCAGAGTAGTGTGATTTATGTCTGATCTTTCACATTTAACAGTTGCTTGGAAACGATGTTAATTAATGAAGAGGACCGGCCACTATTGGTGTATTTTGTACAGATGTGTGCTTTCTAAGTAAAAATTGAAAGTTAACTCCTAATACTGCATGAGCTTGCTATTGGAAAGTAAGGCTCTCCCGGTGCAGACACAGTTGCTTATGGACTTAAACCTTGTGATGGAGGGCAGTTTGGTCAGAGGTACATTCTTCAAAGAGTAGGCAGTTGATACAGTGTCGGGAAGTTGCCATACAGAGGGGAAGCACCAAAGCAGCATGGAGACCGTTACTTGTATTTAAGTTGCCAGCCCCACAATTCCTTGCTGACCTCTTCACCTTGAAGCAGCCTAGATGTGAACATGGAGAGTACTCAGGGCCTCCAGGTGTCAGTGTCTGACCAAAGCCAGGTGCCACCAGGCAGGCTAGCTCCTTTAGAGCCACATTGTCACTGACTCAGGCTAGCTCCTTTAGAGCCAGCACCGTCACTGACGGCATGGTTTTTGAGTGACAGGGCCAATGAGAGGAAGGTCAGATGCACCAGCCCTGGCAGAGGACTGGTCACCAGGAGAAGCACATGTGCCCCGTGGAATGCCTTCATGTGAAGATGCTAACGTAGTCCAATAGGTTGCCAGTTTTCTGTGATACGGGCATTTAGCGAATTCACCATGGTTTGGTTCCCTCATACTCTTAAAGACATGCTTGAAAGTGCTTGGAATATCAAGAGTGCCGTGCAATAAAAAATTTTCATCCCAGTTTTTCTTGTTGGGTCTTTAGAAAGCAGTAGGCGCTGGGGTTTTTCCTGAGCTGCACCTCACTCTGTTTCCTGCTTTGCACAGCAACTCTGGTTTCTCTGTGCTGCTTCCGTGGTGTCTCCCGTCACTTCTCCCGTTTGCAAATGCTCAGGGATCATGTAAAAAGAATCTAGTTAACGCTCTGAATCACTTCCTTGAAACAGAGTACAGCTTGTCCGCTGATGTTTCTGGCCCCACCCCGACAACTTTTTAGGTGGTTAGACTTGAGTTTCTCGTGAGCCTATGTGATAGAAAAGTGGGTTATTCCAGAGGGAGAGTTATGGCTTCCACTTGCAGCCCAGCTAGCTTTACTGTTCGCATGAGGCCGGTATTGTGCTCATGTATTTGATGTTTGCTTTGTCTGCTTACTGTGCAAAAACACAGGCCCACTGCCTGACATTTCTTTCAGCTTCAAACACTCCAGAGTGAGAATTCAAGCCTCAGGAAGCAGGCCACAACCAATGCCTGTCAGGTGCAGACTGGCCCTGACTACCCAGACACTTCCAGCCACTCGTCCTTAAAGCGCCGGCCGTCGGCCCGGGGCAGTAGGCCCATGTCCATGTATGAGACTGGATCAGGTCAGAAACCATACCTCCCACTGGGGGAAGCGAACCGCCCTGAGGAGAGCAGGACGAGACTTCAACCCTTCCCTGCTCATGTAAGTAGCACCGTTGTGTGTCTGTCCCTACTGTGTGCTCTGACTGTATGCTCCTCTTCTGACCATGTGATCTCTGGGCTCTGAGAAGTGCCGTGTGTTTGCTGAGTGGACATGACTACAAGTGCTCCCAGTGTGCCCATGGGCGTGTGCACGGGCTTGTGGGCTGAAATGTTTGGGCCGGGTTGGGCATTCTGGCTCTTGCTCAGCCCCGCCCCTTCAGTTCCTCTCTTGGCAATTTTTGTGTAAAGCATCCTTCCTGATTCCACAAACAAAAGCCAGTTGTAAAGGTCCCCAGCTGAAATGTCTTTGTCTTCAAAATAGGCAGAGATTGGGGCTGGAGGCATGGCTCAGTGGTTAGAGCACTGGCTGCTCTTGCAGAGGACCTGGGTTCAGTTCCCAGCACCCACATGGCAGCTCACAACTGTCTGCAACTCCCCGTTCAGGGGATCTGACGCCCTCTTCTGGCCTCCAAGGGCACTGCATGCACATGCCACACAGACATCCCAGCAGAACACTCCTACGTAAGATGATCTTTAGAAACACAGCAAAGTAGGCAGAGGCCTGCCCCCTCTATGAACTGTAGCACTTAGGACAAAGATGACACACGGAGCTGAGACTCTGGGTTCCATCCAGCGCCCTGTTTACTGACCTCACCATAGCTATTAGCATGGCTCGGTCATTTCATAAAGATGCGGTCTAAGCAGCAATGAAAGCAGCACACAGGAAGCTGAAGCAGGGGGATTGCCTGGACTATATGAGGAGAGCTTATCTCCAAAAACATAAAAAAAGATGTAAATGATAGAAACTGCATCTGCCCACAAGTGTCAGTTCTGAAGACTGCTCTGTGGCAGGTCCTCACGGTCTTTGCAGTGACTCACAAATTGGGATGCAAGTTTTCGAACGTTAAAATGCTCTTTCTTCTGGATTGGTTTATTATGAAGTGGTCTGTTTTCACAGAATGCCATGAGCATACACTGCCTTCAGAGTGTCATAGTTGCTCTTCTGAGTGTCAAAGTTATTTCTTCAAAGTAAATAGAGAGTTTCAAAAAAATCCTTAGGGTAATGAAAGTAAATGGTAAGATCTAATAAACTAGCCAGGTGGTGGTGGCACATGCCTTTAATCCCAGCACTCGGGAGGCAGAGGCAGGTGGATCTCTGTGAGTTCGAGGCCAGCCTGGTCTACAGAGTGAGAGCCAGGACAGGCACCAGAACTGCACAGAGAAACCCTGTCTTGAAATACAAGAAGAAAAAAAAATCTAATAAATTAAACTGATTTTAATTTTGTCAGCTTTAGGTGGTAAAGCTGCAGTAGTGTATGTAACCAGGAGTCCATTTCTCAACTTCTCATCATTTGGTTTAATGCTTGAAGACAATATATTTGCCTTTGAACTAAGCGAAAAAGAATCTAATTTTTATATAACTGAAAACAAAACTTAGGAAAACCCATGTTGGTAATTACACAGTGTACTTGATTTTAGAGGAAGTTAGGGTGTACGGCTGTTGTGTTGTCCTGTGTCTGTAGTACTGAAGATTGGCGTGCTGGTGTGCACCAATTTTGTCATCCACAGCACTTACGTTACATTGTCCCTCTTAATTGGAGAGCACGCGTCATTCATTGCAGGCTGTGCATTAACAGTAAGCGCTGCCGGTTTTGACCGTGCGCCAAGCATAGTTGTGATAGCTGTGATGGCTGTGCTGTCTTTTCCCTCCAGGAGAAGTGGCCTCTTCATGGAGAGTGGTTTCCAGCAGGCACTAAGCCTCTCAGGCGCTGTCACAGCTGTCACTGAGCTCATGGGACTATTGTATGATGAGCTGCAGGGTGGGAGATGGGCCTTGGTTTATTTTGTATTTTCCCAAGCTTGTTTCTCTCTCCACTTCCAGATCGGGAGGAGTGCACTTGTGACCTCCTCTTCGTCTCTGCCTTCCTTCCCCTCCACACTTTCCTGGTCCAGGGACGAAAGCGCCCGAAGGGTTAAGTACACTCTGAATGGTCTGCCCTGGAGGAGGGGCAGTGCTCCTGGGCGCTTTGTGCTTGGGCGCTGTCCCTCCTGTCCCTGCCCCTTGCTAACTGCCCTCTGTCCTGCATGAAATGGCGGCGGGCGGCGACGCTTTGCTCCTGGTTTCTCACGGCAGCAGCCACATGCACATCTGTCCTAGAGATTCAGCCTCCCTTCTGTGTAACTCCACATTGCTCCTTTTCACCTGTCTAACCAAAGTCACAAATCAGCCTGCAGCATTCACTCGAAGCATACTGTCTTGTTAAACAAACAGAACATTTAGCTGGCTGCTGGTTAAATATAACAGGGCAAATCTGTCTAAGTTTTTGGAGCTGCAGTTATTTAAAGTGTTGTGTTTGGGTTAGCACGAAAGTGTCCTGACTTACTTCATGCTGGCACCATCGTGTCTGACAAAGCCAGCCCTCAGAGGTGCTGTCACGCTTGTGCAGAGGTGAGGTGGCCATAGGCTTAAACTGTCTGCTTGTACTGATTGGCCAGCCCTTGTGCTGGTGTGTGCCTCGCCCTCTGAAGAGTAACATGATCAGTCCCCTCTAGGGAGTCGCCTCCCCCACACGCACCTCTAAGAAAGGCAGCTAAAGGGCGCAAAGGAGATAAGTGTTATGGTCCCTGTTCCCAAAGGACCGCCATGTAGAAAGGAGAGTGCTTTCACATGTACAGAGAGCATGATGACTTCCTCTGAGGAAAGCTGTGGGGAGAGCCCGAGCGGTGGAGACCTGCCCTTCAGTTCTAGCTCAGTCTGTCTGGAGCAAGGGTGAAAAGAGGGACCAGAACTGGGGACAAGAGAGCACCTCCCCCAGCAAGGCTTTGTGGGTCCCCTCCACCCCTCAGAGTGATGGGGACCCTGTCCGCTGCCAGAGTCAGGTGGCTAGCCAGGTGTGAGTTTCCTTTTGAAGTGGTGATGTCCAAAGAAGTCTTGCTGTTTGGTACTTGCAGTCTTCTGAGGGGTCCTGATGGCCTACTTAGTGGTTTGTTCCAATCCAGCTAGAGAACAGCAAAATAATAAGGAAATCCCCCATTTTGTTCATAATTTTGTTAATGAGAGTCAAGTAGGCCCTCCTTACCCACCATAAAATTTTGTAGTTTTTAAAATGAATGGCGTTTTTGTAGCCTTGAGAAAGACCAGTTGCTGAAATGGTTTTGTGCAGTGATGAGTGAAGTCATTCAGGCTCATCCGAGCTCCTGGCAGCTTTGTCGGAGGTTAGGTGTCTGTGGTCTGTCTGTGCAGAGAAAATGGCAAGTTGTTCAAGAGCTGAAGAAACAGCAGCTATAAGGTAACTTTTCTATTAACAGCTTTGAGAGCAGCACTTAACAGCCCTGGCTCTGCATGTTCACAATAATTTTCATAAACTTAAATGCTGGCTACATTGAAATCCTGTATGCTTTTTTGACGACGGAGGAGGACTCAGTGCGTAAGTAATTGACCCTGGGTGATTGTCCTCTGCACTGGAGGAGCACTCCCTGAGCACTGGGAGTGGGTGTGTGGCTCACTCTTCAGAGGTTTACACAGAGCTGGGTACTTCTGATCACTGTGGGTAATGTATTCCATTTCTGACCGTCATCTTGACATCAGGGAGCAGAATCATCTGCTGTAGAGACATGGGATTGCAGGAGACAGGAGGATTACAATTTTAAGACAGACCCGGCTACATAGCAGGGCTCTGTCTCAACATCCAAAATATAGGGTGCGGAAGATATTAATCCTGTCTTCTAGATTTTTCCTCCCATGGGAGCAGCTCTGAATGGACTGTCCAGCTTTGTGTGTGTGCATGTGTTTGTGTGTGTGCATATTTGTTTGAAATTAAAAAAAAAAAAAAGACTAGCCAGACATTCCCTGTAAAAGGTAAGAAAGGTCTTAGAGAGGTGTGGTTCTGAGATCAGACCCACAAGACTCTGCTCTCACCGCCCTGCACTGAATATGGCGCCCCTCTGTCTTCACAGGGCCTCTAGTGTCAGTAACCCACTGATTTGAGCCTCAGTGAGCAGGCGCTCAAGAGTTTAACTTTAATCTCACAAGGTTCCAAGCCAACACCTGGTCATTTACCAGATGAGTTGGAGTGGGTAAGAAAGTCGGCATTAGGAAGCCAGCCCTAGTGTCTTCTTAGAGGGGGAGAGGAAGTCCAGGAGGAAATGTGAAGGACCTCAGCAGACAGACAGACAGAGAAGGCACCCCACCTTGGAGCTGGCCAAACCACAGACCTTATGCAGACTTCCTCAGTCAGCTTCCTCTGGCAGCCATTCTTCTGGATGAGGCTGCACGGTCTCCTGTGTCTAACTAAGCAAAGCCTTCACAGCGGCAGCCTTTACCACACTCTCCCGCCGCACCAGTTAAGTCCCTGCCATATGTGGCTGGAAACAGGCAATCAATCAGTAGTGGGTGTAGATTTTGCATCAACTTATGCTCATTCTAGATAAGGGATTGTCACACACAGTAAGATGAGCGCCGAGAGATGGTTTCTCCACACACTCCAGACCAGACTCCTCCAGAGGATGTGGTCCTTGCCACATCTTGTCACACTGAGAGGCCCCACCTTTAATGGCACTGCCTTTCCCTTGCAATGTTTTTAGGCATTCCCACTTTGAATCTACAGCCCATTTTGACCCTCCATAGTTAGACCGAATCTTTGCATCTTCAGAGGTAAATATTGTGGGAAACAGGTAGTGTGGAACTAAGAGTCATACTGGGCTAATCCATTTGGTTCACAGGCAGCGCATGGCTTTCTCAAAGAGGGCTCATAGAAACGATCCCTGAAGGCAGTTCTTAGCAGCAGTCACCCAGACTTCCCAAGCATGTGGTAATGTGGGGATCTGCAGAAGGCTTGAGCCCCAGCTCTTGGCTCCTCTGCAGACTCTGCCTGAGGGTGAGCAGCTAGCTCTTGGTCCTTCTTCCCATCTGGTCACAGTCAGCGTCCAGCTCTGATGGTGTGTATTCAGACACGTGCTGCCGTGTTTGTGATTAACTGCATCTCGTTCCCTCACTGAGAACTAAAAGAGAGGCTTGCGTGTGCGCCCTGGTCAGTGCGTGTGTCTGTTAGGAGAAGTGGGCCCAGTGTTCACTCATCTTCACTGCGTTCCCACTAAAGGGCTGCTTCCTGTCCCACGTGAGCTCTGGGTATGAAGGTAACCTAGCCTGGCAGGCGTGCCTCCCTGGGAAGACTGAGGAAGGATGGGATGCTCAAAACTAACGGGGCCCCGTCTCTTTCTGTAGACATCCAGGCTGGAGAAGCAGAACAGCACCCCGGAGAGCGACTACGACAACACTCCCTATGACACTGAGCCGGATGACACAGTGTATGTGCAGGAGGGACCCGGGGACAGTCGGGCGGGACCGTCGGGGCTGTGAGCAGCCTGGGCTGCCTTCACCCCTTTCTCTGCAGACCGTCACGGTCTTAAGCTGCTTGAGTTTCCTGGTGTCGTAGACTACACAGTCTTCTGTAATCACATCACCACCTCAGTGCCGTCCGTTTGCCCCTGTGCCAGCTTGCTGCACCTTCCTGCAGGGCTGCAGTGTCCGCAGTGGACATCAGTGCCGCATGCCAAGCTGATAGGAGCTAGAGGCTGAATCTGTTTCTCAAGGAGTCTGCAGCCTGGGGATGGCTGTTTGCAGCTGCCCCCTCCCTCCCCATCTGTTTTTCCTCAGTCTCTCTCCTTCACCGTGTCTCCAGCAGCCCTAACTCCAGCCAGGACAAAGTGAAAGGCGTAGTGTGGCCATAGGTGCCGGTGACAGGCAGGGCTGGCTGTGGGTCTCCTGTTACACAGGAGAAGGGAACCTCAGAAACCGCTCATGAGCCTCCTCGGGCTTAGCCGTTCTTAACTGTCCACAGGTCAAACCGGAAAGGACGGCAGAGGAGTATGGTGTGGCCAGGTGACGGCTCATTGCCAGACACAGCAGAGCCCCACTTGGTCCCCAGCCCCACGCTCCCCAGCACAGAAGATGTCATCCGGAAGACTGAACAGATCACCAAAAACATCCAGGAGCTCCTGAGAGCAGCGCAGGAGAACAAACACGACAGGTACGACCTGCAGCTGTGCTCTGAGTGTGCACCTGTGCCAGAGGGGGGGTGTGCTCTGAGT
>CABHPP010109020.1:0-27813 GCA_902168425.1 Peromyscus attwateri
GGAATGTTAATCTAGAGCACGTGTTTACTTTACTGTAGGACACATAGGCAGGACTCTGAGTGCCACTGATATTAGCTGAATCCGTAAAGCAAACATGTTGTTGGTTTCAAGGACTAAATTGGTGTGCCATGTCCTCCTAGGATAGACTAGGAAATTGCGGGTAGAGGGTGGTAATCTGTTATTTAACTACAATGATGGTTGAAAAAAACTGTTTGGGGATCACAATATATGTGTTTATATTTGCTTTGCCTTACAGTTAAGTCACAATACTCATTTCACATATATGTGTTTGGGCTTCAAACTTTAAAAGCAAACAGGGCCTGGAGAGATGGCTTAGTGGTTAAGGGCACGGACTGCTCTTGCAACCCAGGTTTGGTTCCCAGTACCCACAGGATGGCTCTCAACCACCTGTAACTCCAGTTCCATGGTCCTGACTCCCTTTTCTGACTTCCTTGGGCTCCGCAACGAACATTGTGCATATAAACTTATGCAGGTTTATACACTTACCCGTGAATAAAAAGCTTTTGTAAGAAAAAGTAAGTGAGACTTTTGTGCTGGAGAAAGCAATGAAGAGATGTCAGTTTGAGGAATCATAGTTCTGGGCAATGAACCATATTTGTAAGTAATCAGCTACATGTTAGAAGACCGGTTTCCCAGAATGAACTGCAGTTATCAACAAACTGGCTTGTGTTTGATTCCATGCTCCTTTTAACGACACAATAAGACACTTTCAAAGTATCTGCATGTCTGAATTTAACTGCTTGGCCTCAGATTAGATAAATAGGAATTAATAGAAAATTTAAAGTATGTCTGGAAAAAATATAAAGGTCAAATTCAGAACATCAAAAAATACTAAAAGAAAACACCCATTCTTTGTAGCTGCTGTGTGCTTTTGCATTTTCTTTTTCTATGAAAGTGGTTCCTGTTCAAGCATGGGGAGAAATCTTCTGTTTGTATTTACTGTTCTCCTGCTTTCTCCTGTCCCAAGTGCATACTGCTCCAGCTTTGTGATGATAATAATTTCTCCGGGTAATGGGTGGAGAAAGGCCGTGGTGTGGAGATAACTAAATTGACCCTTCTGGACTCTCACTCTCCTCCATCCCATCTTATTTCCAACAGAAGGCAGGCAGATAGGAGAACACTTTCCCAGGCTGTTCTGAAACCCAGCACCTTCCATGTAGAATAAACTGTCCATCGATGGGGGTATTCCCCACCCCCCATGCCTGCTGTAGTCTACACGAAACATGCCCGTTCTAAGAAAATGAACCGATAAAGCAGCTTCCCTGGCCTCCAGTCATTGTCTATGCAGCTACATCTGTGGCAGAAAGATTAAAATTCATGCTCAGGGAAGGAAAGCTTGCCTGAACTGCCTCCGAATGGAGACTCTCACAGGCCACATGCTGGGTTCGCCTGTTCCCACACAGTCACTGGAAACTGACATCGCTAGACTCTAAGCCAGAGCTTTCTACTCTTAGGGGAAGTACACTGGCTGGATTGTCAGAGAGGAGGGTTAGTTGAGGACACCAGGAATCACTCTTCACGTGTGTTCTTTCAGAAGGCAAAGAAATGTGACAGTGTCGTCGAAGGGGAGGCCTCCTGCCCGCCCAATCACTGCAGGGGGCTATCGGGAGGAGCTGGAACCCCAGGAAAGTACCACATTGGTGAACATAGCCTCTGTAGGCATGTCCGTTGGCTTAGACAACACCAGACCTGCTCACCCCTCAGACAGCAGTCCTTTGAGACCCTGACAGTTTATGAGCTCTGGAACTTACCAGTGCTGGGGTTTGAACTCAGGCCTTGTGAATGTGAGGCAAGTTCTCGGCCATCAGGAGCAGTTGAGTGGGTCTCAGCCTCACCAGACTTTTAATTGCAAATGAGTCACTACCGTGTTGGGGAGAGGCAAGTCGGATACATGGCGATCGCAGACACTTAAATCATCCAACCTCTCAGGAGGCTCCTCTGGTTGGTTGGTTCAGAGGACAAGATGCCTTTTCTGAAAAATTATCTGCCCATTCCTTAAAACTCCCGAGAGACTTAGCTTGGAGCTTCATTGCTCTCTGGGAGACGACATGAAGTGGGTATTAAGATTTCATTTTTTACTCGGATCCGATACTTGGAAACCAAACCTGATATCCTATTTCACAGAAATCTTGAGAGCTGCAGGGAGGCAGGCTGGGATGGGAATTCATCCCACCCCAGTGGATTTAGAATGTCATTCCCAGGCTAGTTAGTGTAAGGTCGTATTGTTCAAAGTGCCTTCTCCTTGCCAGGCTTATCATCATCCTGGTGGGCTTCATTCATTTTCAAGGCTAAAGCTAGTTGATATTAATTTATATTTGACCTCCAAATCCTTGCTGTCAGCTTATAATTCTAAACAGTATAGATACTTCACTGTGAATTCTCAAAATTAATGACATAAATTATGTTTAATTAGCCGAAGTCATAGAAGGATAATATCAGTCCTAAATATGGGTCACCCAAGCAAACAATTATGACTTAATTGATTTTTGCTAGGTTTTATGTTGAACCCAAAATGCTTTCCATTCTAGGAGCTCTTCCTTCCTATGAGGTATGTTCAGTGGAGTTCTGCTCACAGGCAAGCTACGGAAAGCACAGGGTACCTTAAGGAACTCTTTCTTAAAAACACTGCGTTTTCCAGATTATTTATCTTATCTTCCATCAGGAATTGGAATTCCACACTATAGTGTGTAATTAACAACATAACCTTGTCTACTGAGGAAGTCACACTCCTCTGGGGACATTGCCTCTGGGAGGCCGCCCAAACTCCAGTGAATGTCCCCACACCCACATGTACACAGACACCACTGATTGGGTGGAGGGGATTATTAATAACAACCTAGAGAAGGAGGGCATGAAGTTGGGAGGGAGGGATTTGGGGCAGTGGGACACTAGAGCCTCAGAATGCAGCTCGCTGGGAGAGCACTTGTCTAGCATGTGTTTGAGCCCTGGGTTTGAACCCTCTCACCATGAAAAGAAGGAAGGGGGGAGGGAAAAGCATACACCTTTTCAAGTACCAACCCATGCACTAGTTACATATACTACTTCTAAATAGGTAACCTTGGTAAAATTGCTCAAGTGGGCCTTTATTGCCTGTAATATACGGCCAATATTAGTGCTTCCTTACAGTGTTGCAGAGGGGAGGAGTGAACATAAGATTGTGTGGCCACGGAAATCATATACTCTCGGTTGAATTCTCTTCCTTCCCTTCTGACAGGAAAATGGCAAATGTTGCATGGCGGTCTCCTGAACATCACCAAGGTGTCTTTCTCGGACAGAGGTAAATACACGTGTGTGGCGTCGAACAGCTATGGCACCGTAAACAACACGGTGACCCTGCGAGTCATCTTTACCTCTGGAGACATGGGTGTGTACTATATGGTTGTGTGCCTCGTGGCCTTCACCGTCGTCATGATCCTCAACATCACCCGCCTGTGTATGATGAGCAGCCACCTGAAGAAGACTGAGAAAGCCATCAACGACTTCTTTAGGACAGAAGGGGCCGAGAAGCTGCAGAAGGCATTTGAGATTGCTAAGCGCATCCCCATTATCACCTCAGCCAAAACTCTAGAGCTTGCCAAAGTGACCCAGTTCAAAACCATGGAGTTTGCCCGGTACATCGAAGAGCTTGCCAGAAGTGTGCCCCTGCCTCCTCTCATCATGAACTGCAGGACGATCATGGAGGAGATCATGGAAGTGGTCGGCCTGGAGGAACAGGGGCAGAATTTTGTGAGGCATACCCCAGAAGGCCAGGAAGCCGCAGATAGGGATGAGGTCTACACAATCCCCAACTCTCTGAAGCGAAGTGACTCCCCCACCGCCGACTCAGACGCCTCATCGTTGCATGAACAGCCCCAGCAGATTGCCATCAAGGTTTCGGTTCACCCGCAGTCCAAAAAGGATCCTGTGGATGACCAGGAGGGTGGACAGTTTGAGGTCAGAGACGAAGAGGAGACAGAACCGTCAGAGGAACACTCCCCAGAGACCGAAGAGCCTTCGACAGACATAACGACCACGGAGCTGACGTCTGAAGAGGCGTCACCTGTAGAGGCACCAGAGCGAGGCCTGCCACCAGCACACCTGGAAACGACAGAGCCAGCAGTGACATGTGACAAAAACACCTGCATTATTTATGAAAGCCATGTCTAATCTTAACTCCGAAAAGCTATGCATATCAAGAAAAATCAGGGGCTGCTCCTTGTAATACAAATGTAGTATGCACTTGCCGCTAAGCCTTACCAGGAGACTCTCATCCCTTAGGTAGGAGTGATGCCCCGCGATAGGGAAGACAGCTGCATGGAGTTCATGTGACTAGACTCACCCCAGCAGGAAAAGACGTGAGAAGTGCTGGGGTACAGAACTGATAAGGTGGGGCAGAGGTCTGTCCATGTGATCTGAATTTGTAGAGGCCGTTCTCTGCCAAATCTCTTAATTGGTGATGCCCTTTTGGCCAAGAGTACACTCTTGTAAGACATTCTGAGTTCAGGAGCCCTGTCTAATGCACACTGCATTGCTTTTCTTTGGAAAATTATAAGTCTGCTACAGTAGCAAATGCTCATACATGGGTTTGTTGCACTTTCTTCTCAGTTTTAATTATCTTCACGGTTCTTTTATAGTAGAGTAGTTGTTATTATATTAATATTAATTGCTCTTGCTGACGGAGCCTTTTGTGTCACCTTTGTCCTTATTTTTTCTCAGTGTGTTTACCTCAGAGTCTTGGGTCTCAGTCACTGACAAGGCTGATATCTATGTCATTTGTAATGCTCCAAAATAGTTACTACACTTTTCTTTTTTCTGATTTTCTCTTAAAAAAAAAATCCTGCACACCTATGTTCATACACTTTTTGTTTCCAATGAAGCTGCTATTGTGAAACTGAGAAAAACTTTGCCCCCAAATAGCACTTTAACAGTCAAATAAAAAAAAAAAAAAGTTTACCTGTCCAGTTCTGAGAGCATTTAGGTGAGCGCAGCTTGAGGTGAGGAGCAAGATTATAAATGCTTAGATATACCCACAGCACGCATGAAAATGGTTTCCATGGACATGCCCTCACCCTCCAAATGAAGACAGGTTCTTTACCTGGAAGATGTATTGCTTCCAAAGACAGAGGCATTTGGTGAATTCCTGTAGGTACAGCATGTCTGCTTCCCAGAAGGCCTTGCGGGGCCCTTAGGGTGCTGCTCAACTCAGTACTAGATCTAGGGCAGCAATTAGCCGCTCTGTGAAGAGTATAAGCAGGTCCCCTTTAGACTGCATACTTAACTTGTTGATTGTCGAAAGGCAACTGGCAAAATTAGGATAATGACATAGAGGATTTGATCCTGAAATGATTGGATTCTTTGTCTGGCCAAAATGCAGTGTGTAAGGCAGCTTGATATTAGAGAACCAAGACAATCCAGCCATCAATAGATTTAATTCTCGACTGTGCCAATAACCAACCAGCTGCCAGGCTTTTAGCAAATCTGGGCCTTGGTTTTAAAACCCCTCTCTGTAAGAGAGGGCAAGCTGGCATGATCTCTGAGGGCTGCTCTTTTTCCACGGCATCACATTCAAAGAAAGAACCCAATAGTAAAACTTTTTATTTTTATATTTTTTTTCATTTTTTTTTCACAATTGTTTTAAAGATTTTTGTTTTCATCTCTGGGTTCCCATGCCATTTTGATGCCCTGTTACTTACTCAAATGAAAGAGATCATAGCATCTTCAACAAATTCTGGAACTTTTCCCCTCCAAAAATAATGTGTCCCACTTCTACAATTTAGATTTAATGGTAAGAATGATGAGTGCCATGATTTTATTTTCAGACACAAACAAGGGAGACTGAAACCTAAAAGAATGTATCAGAGTCAAGGCCATCTCAAGGGTGATAAGTGTGACATGCTTGTGACGTCAGAGGTCACATGGGTTGTCAGAACAACCCCAGATGTTTAGCAGTCACCCCCCCACCATCAGAGGAAATGACCTTGGACATCCTTTCTTACTGAGGCTTTGATCATTTCGTTTGAGTGTGAATAGAATATGCAAGTAATGATCAGTATATGACTCCTCGAAGCTCTTTTAGAATCTTGTGGAAAGTCTCCAAACTGTAATAACCCTTAAGTCAATAGGAACAGTTTGTGTGGTACATACTTTACTGTGGGTGCATCTGGAACTGAGGGTAGCAGGGTTGACTATACTAATGACCATGATAGGGTTATAGACAATTCATGTGCAAAGCCATCTGACGGGATTTGGAGTTTGACCGCTTTCCCTTTAAGAGGAATTCCTTATTGGTACCTAGTTGAAAAGTCTTATGGGTCACCTGAAGAAACTTGTAGCCTGCATCCATAAGGAGCCAGGAGTTCTTGTGGGGCTCTCTGGATGGGGGTTTTATAAAGTCACACTGAAGAAAAGTTTTATTCCCAGCTCTTGGAATATACAGATTCCATGACTGTCATGGAATTGACAAATGCTTACTTTTGACATCGATACCCAGAGTAACAACAGGGACTGACTAGTGAATCTTCTGTGATGATATGTGAACTCTGTGCTACTCAGTTCTCAGTCCATCCAAGCCCATGTGCAGACTTCCCCATGGAAAGTGGAGGGCAAGGTATCCATACAGACACTGATTAAGGATAATAAGCTAAAGTAGGCAGATTTAGCAAGAGCTAAAATATATGGCCAAAGAATGTGTCCAAATTGATTTTGATTCTTTAGACTGAAGTGGGTTAGAGAACAAGTGGATGATTTTCAAACCTCCCTCTTTAAGGTATCAAATGTTCTCGGTATAACATTATCCAACCTTAAAGGGAACTTGGCTTGATATGGAATTTGTCCATCCAGAAATTCTATGCTCTTGCTGCCCCTCCACAGGACCTTCCCAAATGAGAACAGCCTCATACTAGAATATGAAATGTGGAAGACCTCATAGCACTCGGCTGATAGTTTCCCCAACACAGGGAACCATTCAGGTTCTTAGAATCATTCATGGAGTTCCATTGAACACAGATGCACACATGCTTGTGCACAATGGACTCATTTGGAGCACTTTTAAAAGCTCAACACTCAATCCCAATGTCCTTTGGGTCTTCTATAGTCATTCTTTAAAAAAAAAAAAAATCAAACAGTTTCTAGTTTCTGAGTCATCCTGGTCATACCTCTAGCAATTTTTTTCTTGAAATTCTGAAAATGATTCACATACATATGCATATTTAATTCTCTTAGATGGTCTATAAACTTGGATGGTATTTATTCTAAATGGGAAAAATACCCAAAATTTTATATGGGAAAAAAATCTATGTAATTTATAATGTTTTGTTTTATATATTTATATTTTCATATCTTTAGGGCACATCTGTTGTTCTCATCTTTTTTGTACATCACAGTTGGCAAAAAGAAATGCTAATACTTGACTAAAATCTCTAGGAACCAAATGTGATCTATGTGATACATACTGTATATAAATTGCTCTAGAAATATCTGAATGTTCTCACCCATGCCAAGCATTGTTGTGTCGTGCCATTACGGCCAGAACGTCTGGGGTGCTCACGAACATTACTTTTTCACAGGGAAGACTGAAAGGCCGGATAGCCCACTCAATGGATTTTGGAATCTCTTTTCCCTCTTTATCTTGTTTGTTTCTTCCTTAACTGGACACGTCCTTCTGAAGGGCAAATGGGAGATGATGAGAAAGGAACGTGAATGAATCTCATTATGAATATGTAAACCACATTAACAGACTGAGAACATGCGTTAAATCCCATGCCTGGGTTGTCATTCACTGGTGACGGAGCATCTCCTTAGCTCTGTGGCACACAAAGTGTAGAGCATGAAGAATGCTTGCATGTTTTGAATAGGCACAGTGGATACGTAGTGCGGCCGCTCTTGGGGACTATGGGGACACCCATCTGGCACTGGAAGAAATGTTTTAGAAAAACAAGTCAATTATCTTTTCTTTCGTGGTTTGAAGGAGGATGTTTATTCTGTGTTAGAGCCTTTAAATGGCAGTCCCAATGGTTAGCTTAACTGGGGATTTCCGTGTTTTCATTTGGTAAAAAATGGAGCATTCAAGTCTATTTCAAACACTATTTTTTCAGCACATTCAACTGCTATCCTTCACCCACCACCCCTTCCCCCTAAGTAATCCCCATTTCTATTGTTACCCCTTAAACACTTACTGAAACTCTTTAACTATCAACCAAACTTCATTATATATTCACACACCTAGCTTTGAACATCTGTTAACTTTAAGATGTCGATTTTACATTTCACCGTTAAAGCCTTCAAACCATTAACAAAGTTCATTTTCTTAATGACCTCTTTATGATTTCTTCAGAGATTAACAGGTTTTGATGAAACAAATCATTTATTGGTAAAATCATCAAATAGAACAGAATTACTTATATTTTCCAAAAGGCTAGGTATTTGACTATTATACAAGAAAATCTCATGTGAGAAGGATGCTCTTCAAATGACTTTTTTCTTCTCAAATATAAATGTAAAGGGGCTAACGCTGAGAATGCTTTAATCATTAAAGATAGATAGAATAAAAGTAGAAAGGAAGTCATTCTAAGAACATTATGGAATAAATTAATTTTATTATTTAACTAATTATAAAAGCCTCAAGATGTCTCTTTCTAATATTACAGAACCACGAACAGTGAGTTCATTTCAGAGAATATGTTTGCATCTATGTTTGGGTTACTATGCTTCACTAGTTCTGAACTTCCTTTGTGAGACCGGAAATGAGATGGAAAATGTGTCAGGAAGAAATACGAAATTTTTCGAAGCTATAAACAAATGACTAAGGTATACGTTGATATCACTGTAGTAAAAAGAAAACATGATGTGTGATCCATCCTGTAGTCTGAGTGTTGCTTCAATAAAGGGTTTACACAGGTGTGTGGCTCACGTGTCATGTCCCATCTGAAGGGAATGTACTTGTGGCTTGATTGATTCCTTGCAAGTGATATAAAAATCTGTGCCCAATTCATCTGTGTCCAAAATCATCCCCCCCCCTTTTTTTGTATCTGCAGCATTTCTTGGGAAAGGTGGAAAAGTCATTTTGATCCTAGTTCAGGGCCCTTATTACTACTTTGACAAACTTTATAAAGCAGTTTATCTAGACTGTTTCAGTTTTAGCCATAACATCAAGCAGCGGAACCTTCTGAAACTAATTTTGGACTAGGAAACTCACACATTGCAAGGAAGAATGCATCATAGTAGAAATTCTTCCAGTCACCTGGACAACTGGAACCCCAGGCTGACTCCAGAGACACACTGAGTAGGCTCTTCAGTGATCGAGTAACCTGCAGAAACTCAAATCCTTTTAGAGGAGATGTAGGGTGAGTAAGAAAGGAGACTGAAAAAAAAATTATTGCTTGAACAACAAAAACAGTAAAGAGATTTATATTGATGTTATGGGGCAGATGGTCAGCTGCATCATAACAGGAAAGAATAAGTTTGTCCTGGTAAATTTAAGCTGATTTGTATCTTAAAGACCCAAACCAGTACCAAAAATATTTTTTTTCAGTTTCTGGAATGCTGTGGTCTTCAAGTGGATAGGTCATGTGCAGTGTGTGGGAGTGACTCTCTGAGAAGCATATAGTTGTAGGACTTGGAAAGCAAGTGTGAGGTTCTTCCCTGTGGCGTCACTGACAGGTAGTTCCGCTCTTCTTGGAATTACAAGGGGGAGAACTCTTTACCCCAGGAAGCAAAATATTCAGCTGTGGATAGGTTTTAGGTGTGGAGTCAAAAAATCTTAAATGCTTGTCTCCGGGTGGTTCTTTGAATGGGAAGTATGACTCGGTCCTTCCATGATAAAACTGTCTTCTATACTGTCAACACAAACCAAATTTAATGCACCCAACACGGAGGATTATAACAAATGGTTGGGCATTTCTGACACTGTTTCATGAGCTGTGCCATTGGAGAATATGAGTGAGGGAAGGGCTCTTGTCAAAAGAGACATTATTGGCATTTCTCATACTATGATGGGACAGGCTAACTATAAAGAAGAGGTTTCGTTAGCTCACAAATTTGGCGGCTGAAGAGAGCACAGTACTCTACGCAGGACCCACCTGGGCTGTTCCCCTCAGCATGGATGGCAATGGCAGGATTGTAGATGAAAATATTGTATCTCTGAACAGGAAGACAAGGAGGCCTAGCCCTTCTGAGAATACACTCCCCAGTGACCCCAGAGCCTCCTACTGGGCTCCACCTCCTTCAAGTCCCACTACCACCTCATGGAAACATTAGGGGACACAGCTACATTCAAACCATAGTCTCAGAGTGGCAATAAAACCCATTAAAACAACTGGCTGAGAGAATGGAATCTCTAACCAGGGTGGAGACCTAACATTCTAGTTAGGTCAGGTCAGTCACCCGGCCATGGGACTACCCCTCAGAATGGGCACTCTCCATAAGCCAGGCTAGAGATAGGCAGAGTAAGTTTCCTTTAATGAGATACTGTGCTTTTCCTTCCCCGGAATTCCCCACCCCAGGGAAGCCACCAGGAAGTTCAGCTGGTTCTTCCTGCATTTCTGGGGGCTGAGTCAGAATAATAACACAACCTTTCCTCTTTTTTCCCCCCATATCTCTTTTTTGGATGCTGGCCAGAACCTAAGTATCCCTTTAGAACCTAAATATCCTTTTAGAACCTAAGTATCCCTCTCCTGGTACTTTGGGCTTCCTTATTTTCTCCTAAAGCCTCACCAACACTGCCATGCGGCTGCTTGTCGGTCTTAGGTCTGCCTCCATGCTGGCTTAAATGGTGTGACATTTTTCCTTCTCTCCTCCATTAATCATTTCTGGGCAGCTGCTGAGATTGACAGCTGGTCCGACAGGAGGGGTTTGTGTTGTTTGTTTGTTTTCAATAACAAAATTGTCCTCGGACTTCGTTTGAGTCTATTCTTAAATTCTGTTCAACAGATTTATTACCAAGTAGATCACTATGTTTTCAAGGAACTACTACTATCGACTTGAAAACAGTATGTATCATATGTTATCTCAAGGTACTTTCTTAAATGGCCAGCACTAATTGCCTTTATCATGTTAGGTGAAATCACCAAAGTTAAAATAATGTTCCTAAGATAATGACACATATGAAATAAAATAAAATTTTAAATGAGGTGTGGTAATATGACTTTCTCTAAACAGTAAATCTCACTAAATGTATCATTATCCACATATTTTCTACTTCTTGCCCAATATTTAATGCAAAGCTGAGTTACTTTGGTGAGCACCTGCAACTAACTAACTGTTAGGTCCGGAGGAACCCTGGGACCAGAGGCTAACTGAGGTGCCTATTAACATATTATAGCAGACACTGGTCATCAGGTTCTCCCAGCATCTCAAGTGTCATTACAGAGTCCTGGCTCCTCTCAGCACTTCTCACCCACAGCCACCCCCTACCCTAAACCTCTCCAGCCCCAGCACTTCACTGCCCTTCCCCCAGCTTCTCTTTCCTGTATAACTCCGCCATTTTGGCCAGGTGCTCCCTGGGTCCTTGGCTCCTCTCTTCTTCCCTCTCTCTTCCCTTCCTCTCTTGTCTGTGCCCTTCTCTCTCCTCTCATGGCCTGGTCTCTTCTGCTGACCATGTTCTCTCTGAACCCTGCCAGATGCCTCTGGCTGTTCTCTTCCTCATACCTACAATAAAAACCTCCTTTTCAACCATACCTAGGAGAAGTCATGTCTTCATTTCATTCACTAGGTAGAATGGTTTTTCTTATGGTTGGCTGGGGTTTTAACATTCACAGTAGAACAGGAAACCCAGAGAACCAAACAAATCACCTGTGCATAGACCTCTAGCAAAACTGGGAGCCTTTTTCGTGCTCCTTGTAAATCCTGTGTAAAAGTTAGTCATCCTGTAAGCCCCACTTCCCCTAGAACAAGGTAACTTCCTGGAATGCTAGTTCTTGGGAAATAACAAATTTATTACCCACACGTTTTCACTTCCCTAAACAAGTTTGTTGGACCCAACTACAACAGATGTGCTTGATTGCATGTAGGCAGGGGATACTCAGGCAGGAAATACATCAGGATGTATTCTTGCCCCTGTTGGACCTGATGGGAAATGCAATGAATTGTAAGTTTTGCCTTTTTAAGTTTCTGCAAAATGTGAACCACTCCTGATGATCTCAAAGTGGACCTGACCAGAGTCCATCCTGGTCAGTATTTAATTAAACCTTGCTTCAAATTTGGCTCAAATTGCGGGACTGGTTTTTCTCTCTCAAATCTCAGGTTTAACACCTGCACAGCATGCTCTTGGAATTGCTCATAATTGATCCAAAGCTCTTCCACACGGGAGACATTTAAAGTGATCAGTGTCTCTGTATTTAAACCTGGCTGGACTGCCTGTTGGTGCTGCTGACATCTAACCTGGACAAGCGAAGGAACAAAGTCCTGAAGCTTCAAGAGGCTTCAGAATCCTAACCACCAGGGTTCTCACATGACACAGTGTCTTAGGGTTGTATTGCTGTGAAGACACCATGACCATTGCAACTCATAAAGACATTTCATTGAGATGGCAGCTTACAGTTTCAGAGGTTCAGTCCATTATGATCATGGCAGGGAGCATGGTGACATGCAGGCAGACGTGGTGCTGGAGCTGAGAATCCTACATCATGCAGGCAACAAGAAGTCAACTGTCTCACTGGGCGTGGCTTGAGCATATATGAGACCTCAAAGCCCACCTCCACAGTGACACATTTTCTCCAACAAGGCCACACCTCCTAATGGTGCCACTCCCTTTGGGGGCCATTTTCTTTCAAACCACCACACACAGAAACAGAAAGTCTGTCTGAAGAAGTGTGTCACAGCTCTATACTCTGCCCTCCTTGTTGGGAATTGCATTGTTACAGAGATTTGTCAGCTGATGCAAAAATTGGAAAGTGTTGAGGCCTCAGACAATGTAATTTCATGTTCTACATTCTTTTGTAGGGAAAACAGAAAGGGGAATTTGGTGATCACCAGATTTTTACAATGTGAAAAGTGTAGCTTTCCATGTATCAGCTCATCTCAGTTTCTGTCTGCACAATAATTGGGATGCATTAGAGATGTCTGTGAACGCTGCCAGATCCTGAAAAGAATGTAAATGTAAAATTACGTGTGTTTTTGTCGTCTGTTGAGTATTTTATGATACCTTCTCTCATTCCCTACTGAATTTGAAGGAATTAAGTATGTTTTACTTCTAGGAATCCTTTGAAATTGCTAATTGCTGTGTTTCAGACAAGCACAACACGCAGGCTCTCAATAGCCAAACTACGTTAATCAAACATCCCACCCCTAGACATGCTGAATCAATGAGGAATTTGCAGCATGACTGTGAAAGCAGAGCAGCTGCAGATAATAGGGGAGGCATTCAGAGACACAAGGACCACACAGCCTGGTAAACAAGATAACACACAAAACACAGACCAGGAAATTTCCCACATTTCCTCCGCGTCCTTATGTATGGATTTAGATTTTTCCTTCTTAATTTTTTTAAAAGACTTCTAGACCACTCAAAAGACTGGGAGTCAGGCAGATCATAGCAGGCAGATGCACAGGGAAAAGAAGTCCTAGGTAGAGTAATGCTTAAAATAACCAACTTCCTGCTCTGCCCCCTCCCCCCAAGACAAAGACTTGGTGCCCCCTCCCCTTGGACTTTCAAATCTCCCACCAGCAGGACTCCTGTGTCAGGAACCAATCAGCTTCCTTTTCTTTGTCTGGATTGTCTAATCCCCCACAATAACCCAAACCAACTCTTGGGGTAAAGGGAACTCACCCTACACCCAAGCATAAACATTTGAGCTCTGCCAGACAAGCTAAAACACCACCCTCGGGTCCCCTCTCCACTCTGGAGAATCCATCTCTTTGCTACTAGAGGAGCTGGAGGTAGAATCCAGCACCCAAAAGAAGCCCTTCCTCACTGTGCTGGCAGAAGCCAGAGTAATCTGGGGAAGAGAGAATCTCAACTGAGGGATTGCTGCCATCAGGTTGCCTATGGGCAAGTCCGTTCATCTTTGTTAATGACTGATATGGGAGGTGCCATCCCTGGGCAGGTGGTCCTCAGCTGTAAAAGAAAGCAACTGAACAATCCATGAAAAGCAGCAATAAGCAGTGTTCCCCTGTGGTCTCTGCCAAAGTTCCTGCCTCCAGGTTCCTGCCTTAGCGTCCCTCGGTGATAGACTGTGATTGGAACATGGAAGCTAAATAAACCCATTCCTCCCCAGGTACTTTGGGTCATAGTCTTTATCTCAGTAGTAGAAAGAAAATTAGGACATCCCCTCCAAGAAAAGCATAGGAGTGAGAGTCTAGGGTGCCACTGAAGCAGGTCCTGAGACAGGTGATGCAGATCCCCTGTAAGTTCCCAGGTCACAGACAGAGAAGCCAAGCATAATCATCACCCAAACATCCTTCTGTGGATAAGAGAGCTGTTTAAGTTCAAGATCTCCTCAGACAGCTATGTGAATATTTGGAGGGTTTTGTTGTCGTTGTTGTTTTTAAGTAAGTTCTTTGCCAGTTTTTTGTTTTGTTTTGTTTATTGTTTGTTTTTAAATAAAAATGTGCTGAGTTTGTGCCTCTTTTGGAATTATAGTCAACATCTTTGAGTCATGTTTCCTAAGGTCAGTTTTTGACAAAACTAGCTATAACTATTCAAACTTAACAACAGTAGAGAGGACCCAAGAGTTGGGGAGACCAATGAGAAGGAAGTGGTGTAGCCACTGGGTGTCTCTTGTCTGTTATTAAACACATTTGCCGTTTTTCTCTAGTTACTATGTTATGATCTCTGTGATCATAACTGCTTTGGGAATTCTGTGATTCATGCTGCTGTTCAAAGCCCTAATCAGTAAAATATAATGCTTTCCCACTCCCTCCTGACTGCAGAAGATGGTCCTAAACATGCAAAATAGCTAGTTAGCTGTTCTACGAGAGCAGAATACATTCAAACATAAGCCTACCCTGGATTATTTAATTCTATTTCATTGAACAATTCAACATAACTTCACTTTACATCATTATACAAGCCAGATGTTGGTGGTTCACACCTGTAATCCCAACACTTGAGAGGAATACTACTCTTGGTTTTGACCTGAGTTGGTTACTAGACAATAGTGCCGTTCATGAGGCAGGAAGAGATTGTTTTTAGAGCGTCTCAGAGTGAGGATTGAGTGGTTATGAAAATGATATATTGTTTAGCGGAACATTATGGTTATCCACATGGTTGAAATGAGGACTAAAGCTCAGCACAGTAACCTAATCCAGAACTGCCGATTAATATGGAAGACGCAGATGAGGGTGCCCAGGGATGTGTATAGATTAAGTATGTACAGCAGCAGCATAGGTAGCAACAACATTGATGACTAGAAGCACAAGTCACTTGTTGAATATTGGGGTGAACCATTGACAAAGGTAGAGACATCAGGACAAAGACACCAAGGGTCTGAGGACACAGAAGCAACATAAAGTCTTTGAAAGATCCCCATTGGCATTGTTCCTTGAGAGCATTAGGATCTTCAATAGAAAAGTTCCTTTTGCCTGTACTTCCCTTTCAACATGTAAGTAGAGAGAAATGATTGGACAACTTCTCACAACTCTGGTCCTAGGAGGAGCTGTGAAGATCAACTGTCTCATAGAACCCAACTTCTCAGGAAGTCCTATTTGGTCACAGGACAAGCATTTCTACCATTTCCTGTTGACTGGGGGACTCCTGTGGCAATCTTGAGGCATCTTTAAAAAAATCAAGAGGATAGCTGTCTTTATGATACCTACTTTAGAGTCGCTCTGTTACCTGAATGTGAATTTAATAGCAAACATGTGTACGTGCTCATCATGGTCATCTAAATCTTGACTACTGTTGTGAGCCTGGGTTTTGCTTATATGTCATGTGGGTGAACATTATCTTTCTGAATACTCCAAAACTGGGACACAGAGCATGTATTTCTTTTCTTTTCTTTTTTTACTCACTTCTGAGAAAGCGTATTGCTGGTTTTTCAGACCCTCATTCCCTGAGCACAACTGGACACCCTCTGTCATTGTGCTGCTCTGGTGGGGCCATGTACAAACAAAGGTGAACTCCCAGAACTTTTTTTTTCATATTTAAAATTTGTCTTTTATTCTTTTTTCTCTTTTTTTCTTTCTTTTTTAATTATTATTTTATTTTATAACTAATTTAATTTTACATATCAACCACGGGTTCCCCTGTCCTCTCTCCTCTCACGCCCCAACCTTCCCCCCCAATCCACTCCCCCATTCCCACCTCCTCCAAGGCAAGGTCTCCCCTGGGGATTCATCTCAGCCTGGTAGATTCAGTTGAGGCCAGTCCAGTCCCCTCCTCCCTACATCAAGGCTGAGCAAAATGTCTCAGCATAGGCCCGAGGTTCCAAAAGCCAGCTTATGCACTAAGGACAGGTCCCAGTCCCACTGCCTGGGGGCCTCCTAAATAGTTCAAGCTAATCAACTGTGTCACTTATCCAGAGGGCCTGATCCAGTTGGAGGCTCCTCAGCTATTGGTTCACAGTTCATGTGTTTCCACTAGTTTGGTTATTTGTCCCTGTGCTTTTTCCAATCATGGTCTCAATATCTCTTACTCATATAATCCCACCTCTCTCTTGCCGATTGGACTCCTGGAGCTCCACCTGGCGCTTGGCCGTGGATCTCTGCATCAGCTTCCATTAGTCACTAGATGAGAGTTCTATCATGACAGTTAGGGTATTTGGCCATCCGATCACCAGAGTAGGTCAGTTTGGGCTTTCTCTTGACCATTGCCAGTAGTCTATTGTGGAGGTATCTTTGTGGATTTCTGGGGACCTCTCTAGCACTCTGCTTCTTCCTATTCTTATGGGGTCTTCATTTGTCATGGTATCTCTTTCTTTGTTCTCCCACTCTGTTCCTGATCCAGCTGGGACCTCCCTGTCCCCTAAGCTCTCTTTCCCCCAACCCTTGCCCTCCATTACCCCCCCCCCACGTCTAGTTTGTTCATGTGGATCTCATTCATTTCTCTGTCATTGGGGGATCCCTGTGTCTTTCTTAGGGTTCTCTTTACTAGGTAGCCTCCCTGGAGTTGTGAGTTGCAGTCTGGTTATCCTTTGCTTTACATCTAGTATCCACTTATGAGTGAGTACATACCATGTTTGTCTTTCTGATTCTTGGTTACCTCACTCAGGATGATTTTTTCTAGTTCCATCCATTTGCCTGCAAACCTCATGATGTCATTGTTTTTCTCTGCTGAGTAGTACTCCATTGTGTATATGTACCACATTTTATTTATCCATTCTTCAGTTGAAGGGCATCTAGGTTCTTTCCAGGTTCTGGCTATTACAAATAATGCTGCTATTGAACATGTGTCCTTGTGGTATGATTGAGCATTCCTTGGGTATATGCCCAAGAGTGGTGTAGCTGGGTCTTGGGGGAGATTGATTCCCAATTTTCTAAGAAATTGCCATATTGATTTCCAAAGTGGTTGTACAAGTTTGCATTCCCATCAACAGTGTAGGAGTGTTCCCCTTGCTCCACATCTGAACATATGATTTTCTACAAAGAAGCCAAAATTGTACAATGGAAAAAAGAAAGCATCTTCAACAAATGGTGCTGGCATAACTGGATGTCAATGTGTAGAAGACTGCAAATAGATCCATATCTGTCACCGTGCACAAAACTTAAGTCCAAGTGGATCAAACACCTCAACATAAATCCAGTTACTCTTAACCTGATAGAAGAAAAAGTAGGAAGTAGTCTTGAACACACTGGAACCAGAGATCACTTCCAGAATACAACACCAGTAGCACAGACACTGAGAGCAACAATTAATAAATGGGACCTCTTGAAACTGAGAAGCTTTTGTAGGGCAAAGGACACAGTCAACAAGACAAAACGACAGCCTACAGAATGGGAAAAGATCTTCACCAACCCCACATCTGACAGAGGACTGATATCCAGAACATATAAAGAACTCAAGATATTAGACATCAAAATACCCAAAAGTCCAATTAAAAAATGGGCTATAGAGCTAAACAGAGAATTCTCAACAGAAGAAGCTCAAATGGCTGAAAGACATTTAAGGAATTGCTCAACATACTTAATCATCAGGGAAATGCAAATCAAAACAACTCTGAGATACCATCTTACACCCATCAGAATGGCTAAGATCAAAAACAGAGCATGTATTTCAAGACAAATTTATTTTGGTATAACTATAGGTTCACACTGACTCTTTTTGAATCCAGTGAGTCCTTTACCCAATTTCTCTAGTGGCAAGATCTTGTTATACTGTATTACTGACAGTACCTTGACCTTCATACAGTTCCTCTGCTGCCTGTTACTTTTCTCGTTGCTATGGCCAAAGGTCTGGCATAAGCAACCAAAGACAGGAAGAGTTGACTTGGTTCCACGGTGTGGAAGCACAGTCCATCGTGGCAGGAAAGGCATGGCAATGGAGTGGTCCGTGGCTGTGGCAGCAGGAGCAGAGGAAGAGGGTGGTTATGTCATTTCCACAGTGAAGAAGCAAAGGGTTGGGCCAGAAAGCATGGTTAGCCTATAACACACTTTAGCCCTGTCTCAGTGGCTGCCCACGAGGCCCCATGTCTGAAAGGCTTCAAAACCTCCCAAAGTAGCATCTGGGAGTTAGAATTCTGCCCTTACTCCAGCTGCACATGCGCGCAGTTCAGGGTCTTGCGTCTTACATCATTAGTGTGCGCTGGCGACTACGTGTGCCGGGTGTGGTCATGCAATCAGCGCATGCGTGGTGTAGCTCCTTACCGGGAGCCTTTAAAAGCCAGATGCAGACCCCTCGCTCACTCTGCTCTCTCTGCTCTGCTCTCTCTCCCTCCCCTGCCCCACCAGTCCTTGTCCCCACTCCCCCCTCCCTTCCTCGGAATAAAGCTCTGAATACTGATGATAGTGGGTTCTGTCTTGACCATGACCTTTCCACGCAGTAACCAGCGCCGCAACTGGCACCGTTTATCTTTTACTAGGGACCATGTGTTCAAACACATGAGATGGTGAGAGATATTTCACACCCAAACCGTGACACCAGTCTTACTCAGTTTCCCCATTTCACAGGCACTCAATTGTGTGGAGGGAGGGGCGGTTTTATTCATCTACCTAACCCACTGAAACCTGAGCATCTCAGGAGGTAGGAATGTTGAAGGAGATAAACAAGAGCAACTTTGACTCCAAGGAGACTTCGAAAGGGTTGGTAGAGATGGAGATGCTCAGCACAGGGGAGCATCCTGAATCCAGCCTCTTGGAAAGTGAAGACAGGAGCTGCCTAAGAAGACTGAGAATATTAAAAAGCATCTTCTTACTGTCAACCATGGATAGCCACGCCTAGATACTAATCAATTTGTAACATACAGCATATCATATCTGTATTTGCATATGTAAATTAATCAGCAAAATCATAAGAAAATTACATTCACTACCTAATTTTCAGTTAAGAAATTTCTTCAATGGTAGCTATTGTTATTTCTTCAACAGACAGAACTTCAGTGCTTAAAGCATTTGGTTCAAAGTTAATTGGTGTACTATGTTAAAAATCAAATTGTCAGCTCTTTTTCAAGATTTTATTCCCAACAACAGTGGAGGGTAGGTAGATTTTCAGTCCAAGTAGCAATATTAAGGCATCTTTCAAATGCTCATTTATTCAGAGTATGAAGAATTAATTGGAATGCTTTAGTTCATCAGCCTCAAAAATGTTCCCTGTAATTGCCTCATCAGTAATATTGCTATTCAGTGGTTTATGATCAAAACTCGGGGTTAAGAATGAAATTCTGTACACCATGCTCCAACTATGAGGTTCAGACTTGTTCTAAATTATACTCAGATTTTTTTTTCTGCATATGATATATTTCTCAATTTTAAAAATTTGTTTATACCTATTTATCAATAGCAGGGTTTGACAATTCCTGTTGCTTTCTTGGTATCAGAATATCTTGCTACAGCGAGGTAAGCCTGTATGTCTTGTCTTTAGTTTGTCTCCATGATAATATTCATCTATAAGACAGGGAGAAAGAACTAACTAGAGCTGGGGAGATCACTCACCCACAAAGTGCTGGCAGAGCACCTAAGCTTGAGCTCCAGCACCAATGGTGGGTCATGGGAGGCAGAGCCAAAGATCCCTGAGGCTCTCTGACCAGTTAGCCTAAGCACGGAACCCCAGGTCCCAGTGGAAAGCCTTGTCCCCCAAAAAAACCAGATGAATGGCCATCCTGAGAAATAATAGCCAAGCTTGACCTCTGGCCCTCATATGTACACACACACACACACATACACACACACAAACACACACACACACACACACACACACACACACACACACACACGCACAAAAGATAAAACAAATTTTCCCCAAGGCTACAAATAGCAAGTCCATACAGATTCTGTAGCAACTGGTATAAGGGCAAAGATCAGACCATGTCCACATCTGCACATGTTCCCCCACGCCCAAGAAATCCTAGAGACTACTAGCCTTACTACATGTTGATTAAAGGAAAATAGTATCTCTACCAATTAATTAGGATTTATTGGAATTGTATTAAGCAAGTAACACCAATGAAGGACAGTGCTGGGATCAAACCAAGAGGCTCATACACCAGTCTTCCTACAAGCCCTCTGCAACTGAGGTAATGCCCCTCAGCCCCAAAAGTACATTTTGAAGAATCTCTTTAAATCTTAAACTTCATTCATATAGACCTCCATATCCAGGATAGCTTCTATAATCCAGATGTTTCTGTACACCTAATGTTTGTAGGTTGAAACATAATCCACAGTGTCATAGTATTAGAAGATGGGACCTTCACGAAGTAATTAGTTCATGAAGGTGGAGCCCTCAAGAACAGGATCGAGGCCCAACAAAAGGGACCTAAGGGGGAATCTTTTGCCCCTTCTACCAAGAGGAGTCCCAAGGAGGAGGTGCCACGCTTGAGAAAGCTGGCCCTTACTGAACTCCTCCTCGGCTGTCACCTTACCCCAGGCTTCCTAATCTCCAGAACTGTGAGAGGTAATATTCTATTGTTTGTATACTACCCAGTCTATGGTATCGCTGTTACAGCAGCCAAATAGACTCAGACAATGCTTTTTCTCAGTGTGCTTCCTCTTTGCAAGAATAACAGCCATGTTGGCTCGTGTTTGTGATCCAGGCACTGAGAAGGCATGATGGGAGGATCGCTGTCAGCCAGGTCTACACAGTGAGTTCTGTGTCGAGCCGGGTTACACTGTGAAAAGCCATGGATCAAATCTCAAGCAAGCAAACAAGACGACCTTTAAATTTTCCCTATTTTCTAGTTTTCCCTTTAGCCTAATTTTTAAAAAGGCTTATGCCACTCATTTCTGTCAGAATAAAGTATTTTTTTTTTTACAATTAGAAATCTGTACTGAATTCAAGCAGATAAATTGGGACGTTGAAATGACTTCTATGCCATTGTGTGTCATCTCCTGGGTCAACACTTCATAGTCGCTCTGGGATTAGGAAAAACAAAACCACCTCCTTTCCACAGTGTAGATATTTGGGGGGACAGTATGGGCACCCAGCTATAGATTAAAACACTTTACTGTTCAGAAAGTCCTGGCTTAATGCTAGGTTTCTTTTCTAGCAAAGGAAATAGTAACAAAAGCCTAGTGAGAAACAAAATTGGAGGCTCCACTCCCTGGAGACTGTTCTACCTTCTCTGTCATCTTCACTATAGACTTCCTCTCGTGAAAAAACTAACTAGGCAACAGTGAGGGGTTTAAATGTTCCTTTCCTCACCGAGAAGCGGCTTTAACTGCTCTGACTCGCTCCCATGCCCCTGCCAGTCTTTGCTGCAAGAGAGGAAAAAGAGCCCTGGAAGGGACTGGTTCAAGACTGAGGAGGGAAAAGACCCAGACACAATAAACAGATTGCAAAGCACACTGAGTCCAAAATCCTGAGCCTGTATTCTGGTGTTGCTCACTTACACTCACTTTTTACCCAGTCAGAGTCCATGATTGAGGAGGGCCACCATTCACAGCATCCATGGAGGGAGCGCTTCCACAGCTTGCCGCCACTTCCTTTTTCCAAGAACTCACCATTTCCTCTCCTTAAGGAAGTTAGATCTCCCCTTGACCTTCTGTACCCCTCCTTCTTGATCTATTATGGGACATACTGGACCAATTATTCAGCTTCCTGGAAATAAACATTCCCGCCTTCTTCCTGTCTGAAAGTTAGCCCAGTGATTGTAGGTAGGCTAGTATTTAAATTTACACAGGCAACTTCTGAACTGGGAGGACACTAGCCCTTCCTGATTCTCATCTTTTGCCAATAGAACGTGCATATAATTATTAGAGGGAGTTTCTAATGCTGGCTTACACAGTCAGAGGCTGGACAGTCTTGTGTCTGCAAGCTAGAAAACCAGGGTAAGCCACTCGCTGCTCAGGCCAGGATGCAGCTGAACAGACACCAGTGATAGAAGCGCAGTGTTGAGACTGAAGATCCGGAAGCTTCCTGGAGAGTCTGGTGCAAGTCTGAGTTCCCAGGCTGAAGGATCTGAAGCGTGATGTCTGTGGCTGATGACAGCAGAAACAGAAGAAAAGAAAAAGTGCATCCACTCCAGAAAACTGCTTTTACTCTGTTCTATTCAGACCTGTGGTCAGCAGGGTGGTCAGTGATGCCGACGTTCAGGGTGGATTTACCCCACTCAGTAACTGTCTCTAGAGACCCACCCACAGACATACCTAGAAGTGTGCTTTACAAATGTTTTAGGCATCTCTTAATCAAGTCAAGTTGACATCTCAGATTGGCCATGGCCCTCAAAAATACCTCTGGTCAACCCCCAACATTCTTAGTCACCATGCGCACCCACTGACATTCATAAAATTCCCAGATATTATTTTAAAATCTCCTTCCCCCTTATTTTACAAGAGCCTCTGCAAGTTGACGTTGGATCTTCCATGGGCTGGGAAGAAAGGTCAGCAGATAAAGGGCTTGTCATGCAAACATGAAGGCCAGAGTTTAACCAACAGAAAAGGCAGGCAGGCTTGATGGCCATCAGTGTTCCCAGCACTACAAAGGCTGAGAAAGGGATCGCTATGGCAAACTGACCAGCTAGACGAGCTAGAATTGGTGAGTCCTGGTTCAAAGAAAGACCCTGACTCAAACACAGTGGAGAGGAATTGAGGAACACATCCACCCTCAACTTCAGGCCTCCAAATGCATGTGCATCCACACACGTAAGAACACACATATACACAAATACCAAACATATACACACAGGCAAAACTTTTTAGAGCTGGATACCTCCTTAATTCCTCCACACTTTTCAAACTTAAAAGTGACAGGGCCTGATTTATCTCTGCCAACCTCCTTACTGTCCTGTCCCTAAGATCTCACAAGTACATCTCATTTTCTTCTGAGGCTCCCCGCTATGAGGATGCACTCTCCTACTGTCACTATTGTCAAAACATGGAGAGAACTCATCCTAGAAACCTCAAGCTATTTGACCCTGAACTGTCTCCCTATGTGGCAAACTGCTTACACATGTACACAGCCTACATTGTACGCTTCCTACAAACATTATACACAGCCTAGCACACCACTGATGACCAGAGACAGGAGAGAAGAAACATGTCCTGATATGCCTGAAAAAAATAGTAACTATGGAAAAATCAAGAATGCCGAGTTTACGTTAGCAGAACCATCCCAGCATATGGCACATAGAGGTCTTGTAATGCCAAGAATGAAGCCTATTCATCCCTCCCACATTGTCCAGAACTTTGTACAAACACTAGTGCATTCAAAGCAGTTTATTCTTTGTCTGCCTCTAGTGCTACCATCCTAAAGGTCCAAACCATTCTGCAGGCAGTGATAAGGTTAAGGTTAGAATTTAAAGCCAGATTCCTTTTGCTTAAGTTCAGGGCCTCTGTCCCACTGTCCTGAATGTCTGAATTCGACAAGCATTGTGTTCTTAAACCTGAGAAGGATCTTGAGTCTCAGAGTTCTCCACAACCTGGTATCTGAGGGTGGGACTCAGCAGCTACCTTCCTGAGTAACACCCTGCTAAACCTCCCTGTGAAAACCTCTTTTCCAGCATTTGCAGAATGGTGAACAGCTGGATTCTTGGCATTGTTTAATTAAACAATAGAAATCCTTTTCAACCCTTCACCAATCTATATCTCCTGCCTTACTGGTCTTATCTCTGAGCACCTCATGGCTTCTGAGATCACCACTCCATAAAGAAACTATTGATAAACATGTGGGCAGAAGGTCAGCCCTGTTGTGTTCTTGCTTTTATGAGAAGATTAGACAAATAAAACCTGACTTGTTTCTGCTAAACACTCAGGAACTTAATTTTGCCAATTATAAAGGAGCTTATCTTGTAATCTGTCCTTGCACTAATTGAATCAGAGCATATCCTCCTGAGCTACACAGTTGATCTTCTTGTTCCTTACGGAAAAATGAATGGAGTGTGTTTACTATGTAGCTTTTCTGATCTAATAGCCTATGGGTCTACTTGTATTTTATACTCTGAATTAATTTTAATATAAACAGTTTTAAAATGTAAAGATAAACTGTGGAGCATGTTTGTAGGTATTTGTCAGAATCCCTGCACACGTGGATGTTTGTTCCACTAGCTTTCAGTTGATTTGGGGTTCCTGAGAGTAAATAGGGTTCCCCTTGATCTGATTGGTACCAGGTTAATTAGGTATCCACACCAGAACACTTTCAATGAACAGCCATGCACTAACTTTGATAAGTAATGTCTGCCAGAGGGGAACAAGCATTCATTCATATAAATATCCATCATCTTCATGCTGATGAGCTCTTGGTTCAAAAGGAAGTGGTGGTCTGTGTGCATTTATTTGGTAAAGCTCAAGAAGCAATGTTTAAATGGAGGGTCAGAAAATACATACAAATTTAGAAAATATTCCTAAAGCGTTTGTTTGATTTTCAAACTCTTTAATATTAAAAAATGTCCTAGAACAGAAAACTAAGGCCTGGATATGCAGTTAAGATTGATTATGAGTTCATCACCTCCTAATAAATAAATGATTTTCCTGTTAAGCAATATTTGAGCCAGATATGGTAGCACATGCTTTTAATCTCTGTACTCAGGAGGCAGAGGCAGGCAGATCTCTGAGTTCAAGGTCAGTCTAGTCTACAGACTGAGTTCCAAGACAGTCAGGGCTACACAGAGAAACCTTGTCTTGAAAATTTTTAAAAAGAAAAGAAAAGAAATATTTGAATACACTTAGTTATAATCAGATGGCGATACGGTTTGGATACATGGAAGGTTTGGCAGAAAGGCTTTCTTCTCTTCAGTAATTCAGCTTTATTTACTTGGTGTTTGCAACAGCCATGGATTCAACAGACACCAAAGAGACCAGAGAAACCAACAAAAATGGCTGCCGTTCTCAGAGACTCCACCTTCCTGCAGAGTTTGCAAGAAGGGAAGTAGCTGGTAATGATGGTAATAATAAATGCCTTTATTGGTAAAACGATAAAATCTTCCTGAAATTCCAGGGGGGAATCGCTCTTTGGTTGGGGCAAACTTGGAAAACTTTTGGGTCGAAAAGATCTAAACGAAGGGAGAGAAGGCAATGGTCGTTGGAAGGCTAGAATGTAACGTAAGGGCAGAGGCCAGGCCAGAAACCCAAGGCCCACTGCAGCCAGCTCAGGAGACCTGGAATTCAGGGAAGAACTTGTCTTCCGCCTCGGGGCAGCATGGCCTCCCTTACAGGCGGGCAGACATGTCAGGTACCTGCTAGAGACAAATAACTGAACAAACAGTAGAGGCCCAGAGAACAGCCAGGGGCAAGCTTTTTCAACGACCATCCTGCAAGAGCAGCAGTTCATTGCTGGGGTGCTGAACTAGATCAGCAGCCCTGAGAGTAGAGCATAGGGAAGGGATGGGGGAGACATTTCTCAGGCAGTGTCATCAGGGGCCTGACAACGGATGAGCAACATGGGGAAGGATCAACATGAAAGTGGAAATTTTAATCCTCTGAGACTAGTAGAATATTGGTTATAATTAGCAAAATTAGTACAAAGACAGAACATTTGGAATAAATTTAAGTTCTTAATGCGGTCCTGAGAAATCCATTCTCGATCCTTACAACTGCTATTTATGTGCACACGAACATGTATGTAACAGAAATGCTTTTTTCCTCTTGACACATTTGAAATTATGAAGTATTTTCTCTCAGGACATTAAGAGCCCACTGGGAGATTAAAACATTCAATAACATTTTGTACATTAAAATTAAAATAACAAAACAGAATCAACAATTGGTCTTCTGTTGGAAACACTGTCTTTTCTCGTGATATAATCATTACCAGAAAGGCGGGTTGTTCAGAAATCCCTAGCTGTGGGAGCCCATTTTCAGGCTCCTAGTGGCTTTACCCAGCAGGTCTGCATGGAGAGGATGATTGGATCACAGGCCTGAGTGCAGGTGTCTGAAATGGTCTGCACTTGGCTGTGCTGGGAGGAGGTCTTTTGCTGCATCTCTTGGCATTTCTATAAATACCCTAGGGCAGAGACAGTCAGGGCCCATTGGAATAGGTTCCAGGCCCTCTCGAGGCTATCCTGTATTTTCTATTTGTTTATCTCCACAATCTAAATCCTTCTATTTAATATTTCCTGCTGCTCGCACTCAAGAACACTTTTTGGGGACTGTGGGGTTGGTGGGTAAACGCCCCACACCTAGCCAATAAAGAGAGGGGAATTCTATGCTGTGAATGTGTTGCTCTGATTGGTTGATAAATAAAATGCTGATTGGCCAGTAGCCAGGCAAGAAGTACAGGCAGGATAAGCAGGCAAGGTGAATTCTGGGAAGAGGAAGGCTGAGTCAGGACTCACCAGCCAGACACAGAGGAAGCAAGATGACAAGGCAGAACTGAGAAAAGGCACCAAGCCATGTGGCTAAACATAGATAAGAATTATGGGTTAATTTAAGTGTAAGAGCTAGTCAGTAATAAGCCTGAGCTAATGGCCAAGCAGTTATAATTAATATAAGTTTCTGAGTGATTATTTTATAAAAAGCTGCAGGACTGTGGGTGAGAGATTTGTCCTAACCGCGGGTCAGGCAGGACACAGGAAACACTCTAGCTACAATTCCACAGTCATATCGAGCAACCGAGTAGGAAAGAAATGGCTTGTTAAGAAACTTGGAGGTCAACAGGAGAAAATCTGACTCTATATGACTTAAAAGTTTCTTAAGGGCACGTAAGAATCTTGGAGATGAAAAGACCTCCAGATGGTAGAAGCAACTGCTGCTATCATTCACTCTGCCGTTTAGAAACACAGAGGAGCAGTTTCTTCTTATTCTGCTTGCTTGTGTGTCTTGTCTTGTTTTAAAGAAGGGGCTTCTTTCTTTAAGTACAGTCAGCAGACTTCCCTCAGAGCTCATCTCCAAACCAAATGAAAAGCCCAACCCTAGGTGAGTCACCGTCTTCCAACAGTCCTTAGGGTGAGTGTCTCCAACTGGCTCAAAACTTTCCATCTCAGACTCAGGAAGGATTTCCCCATTGTTAGGTCCCAGGCATTGTATATTCAGAGATGACAGTCTGGACTATAGAAGAATTTATGGCACTAAGATAGTGAGCCAGTATTCCTCGGGAACTTGTGAGCCAATTCCTACCCACCAAAAAGAGTCCTTTGCCTTGGCTCTAGCAGGAGAGACAATGACATGTACCCGTGGTTGCATATCCAAGCCCACCTTTCCTCCAGGCTCCCTAAGTCCCTGTTCACGAGTACCTGATATGTGTTTTGAAGCCTCCACAGTAGCCTCTTGGACCTTCTATCTTTCCCAACTCCTCCTGCACTATGCCCACCCCTAGGCTGTTTCAGATTCTACCCCTGCAAGGTTTTTCCTGCCTGCCCT
>CABHPP010109022.1:0-12848 GCA_902168425.1 Peromyscus attwateri
CCAGTGTCTCCAGCTAAGGTGGCTTCCATTGGTTCTTTTCGCTGGAGGTTGTGTTTAGCTGGTATGAAGCACTCAGAGGTGACAGGAGCTGATGCAAACTTCTTCCTGGGATGGCCAATGAAAAATGACAGATGAATATAATAAATAACAGCCCATCCATTGCTCTTATGGGGCAACCCTGTAGAATATTTCATAGCCAGGGTCCCTTGTGATACCAGCCAAGTACTAAACTTCTGCTGACTGGATATTTTCACCTACTTTTTTTTTTCCTTAGCCCAAATTAGTGCATTTTCTTTTCCTCTGAATTTCCCTTGAGAATGCATCCTTAATAAATCATTTGCTCAAATGTCTTCCTAAGATGAGGCAAAATACACTTTTTTAAAGTGCAGTAGTTTTCAACAAAATGATCTTTATAAAATTTAGAGAGCCATTTTCTTCAGATGCCTTACTTATCTTTTAATGAAATATGAGGAAATAAATTTGATTCATACTTTTGAAAGCTTTAAACGATATACTCCATTGTTTCTACTTCTTCTTTAAGCTTACTTTGATTCTTATTGTTTTATTTTTCAAATTAGCGTATAAGAACTTAAATATCATCATTGCATTTCAAACAAAGATGATTCAATAGATTCGTCTTACCCTTATTCCCCTGCTACTACTGACACCCCTTTTACCAGCAACTCCCCCCCAGTTTCCTCTTTCATAACTTTTCTGTCATTTTCCCACACATTGTCCAACTTCATCAACTATTTTACCCTCTCTTGGTCTACTGTTAGTTGTTTAGACTTTGTTCATATTTACATACATACATATGTATACATATACACACCCATACAAATATAGATGGACATATATGTATGGTACATATTTGCATGTATGTATATATACATATGTACACTCTATATATGTGTTCACACACACAAACACACATTCTAGGGTCCACATACAATAGAGAACATGTGGTTTTTGTCTTTTAAGTTGGCATCACCTTTATTAATATTGTAGTTTCTAAACCCATCCATCTTTCTGTGAATTTCATAATTTTACTTTTCTTTGTGGCTGAATAAGATTCCATTGTGTATGTGTACCACATTTTCATGGTTCAATGTTTTGTTGATGAACATCTAATCTAATTCCATTACCTTGCTAATGTGACTAAAGCAATAATAAATATGAATCTGTACATATATCTGTGAGAGAATGTAGAGTCTTTGGATAGATGGCCAGGAGTGCAATAGCTATGAATGGTCCTATGAATAAGGGCTCCTCTTACCCCTCATCCTCTCCAGCACTTGTTGTCAGAATTTTTTAAAGAATTTTATTTGTTCATTTTACATACCAACCACAGATCCCCCTCTCATCCCTCCTCCTGCTCCCCCTGAGCCTTCCCCCTACTCCCCCCCCCCATCCCCTCCTCTGAAAGGGTAAGGTTTCCCAAGGGGAGCCAGTAAAGTATGGTGCATTCAGTTGAGACAGGACCAAGCTCCTCCCCACTGCATCAAGGCTGAGCGAGGTGTCCCACCATAGGTAATGAGCTGCAAAAAGCCAGTTCATGCACCAGGGACACATCCTGATCCCACTGTCAGGGACCAAACTACACAACTGTCTCCTGTACACAGAAGGCCTAGTCTGGTCCTATGTAGGCTCCACAGCTGTGGGTCTACAGTTATGAGTTCCCAGGAGCTTGGTTCAGTTTTCTTTGTAGATTTCCCCACTATGTTCTTGACCCCTCTAGCTCATATAATCCTTCTTCCCTCTCTTCGACTAGACTCCTGGAGCTCAGCCTGATTTCTTAATGATAGCCATTTTGATGGGTTGTGGTGGTATCTCACATTACTTGTAATTTGCATTTCCCTGATGATGAGGCTGTTGAACAATTTTTAAAATTCTCATTGGCTACTTGTGTTTGTTATTTTGAGAATTGTCTGTTTGTTTCAGTAACTCATTTGTTGACTGTTAGTTTGGGTTTTTTGGTATTTAATCTTTGCAGTTCTACGTTATTTTAGATATTACCTTGTCTGAAGTTAGTAAAGATTTTCTCCCAGTTGGTGAACTGTCTCTGTGCTATGCTGTTAATTTCTTTCATCGTGTGTGTGTGTGGATTTGTTTTGTTTTGTTTGAACTTTTGTTTGTAGGTCTCAGATCCAGGAGTCAGAAACAAACAAGCAGACAAAACAATGAATATAAGAAAGAATCAGTCAGATGGAAAATGTGACCGCTGAACAGAAAGTGTATGGAAAAAGAGCTACAGTCCTGAGTGTAAAGTTAGAAGTCAACTCCTTGGACCATGATTTTCAAAAAAATAAATTATCTCAATGATTCTTACATCTTTCATCAGAAAATGAAATCATTATAATGTCTACTCGCTTGTACTGTAGTCAAAATTAAAGATGACATATCTGGGAACTGGGAATAAGGGCTTTGTTGGTAAAGTACTTGCTGTACAAGCAAGAGAACCTATACTCAGATTCCCAGATCACCTATAAAACCAGGCACGCCAATGAGAACCTGCAAAGCCATCATAGGGCAGGAGCAGTAGGAGGGGCCTGAGGTACTGATGACAAGCCAGACTTGCCTAAACAGTGGCTGTAGGTTTAGTGAGAGACACTGTCTCAAAAAAAATGGTAGAAACAAACTGAAAATGACACTGGCCATCAACCTCTAGTTGCCACATATTACATGTAGCTACGGACACCTGTACATTCACATGCACACTTATACAAAACCACCTGTACACACATTATACACATCAAATTCAATTAAAGATGGTGTATTTGCAATATCTCAGAATGCATACCAAATGGCTAGTAATGACTCCATAATTTCATCAAACATCTCTCACTCAAGTGAGTGTAGGTAATTTTGAGACATAGCGGTTCGTATAGAAAGAATGGAAAGTGCTTCTGAGATGAAACTCAAGAGTAAGAAATGCTACTTTGAAGGAGAAGAAGAAAAAGGAGGGAGATTGCTAAGCATGTATGTTTGTATTTGGTTTTTATTCTCATTTCCTAGTGTGTAGCCCCATGAACCATTGTATTCTCTGAGAAAAACAAAATGTCTTGTCTTGAAGTGAGGCTGCTACTTCAGAGACCAGAGGGTTGTTAGAAGTTTGTGATGCTCAGTCAGAGAAAGGATCATGACCGAAGGCAAAGGTGATTACTAATAACCGGTGATTCACTTGACTGTGCTCATGCAATTTAAAATTTCAAATAAATATTTTTTAAAAGATAACCACAAAGCCTATTTTTGTTGTCTTGTTGGATGGTGAAGAACACCTGCCTGTGCTGGGAGCATGGAAAACCCTAACTCCTACAGGGTAAAACTGCTTTTGCGAGTCCATCTATACCAGGATCTATGTATCTGTTAATATGATTGGCTATATCTGCTGGATTCTTAAAAGCATATTTTACACTAAATGGCAATTATATGTATCTCCCAGAGTTTTGTGAGATACTTCCATTAATTAATTGGACTCAAATAATAACTTGTGGGAAGCCTAATTTACAGCCAGCTCATTCATCTGGATTTGATGGCAGGTCTTACGGGTTGAGTTCTCACACTGTTGGATCAGAGGGTATTTCCAAGTAGATAGTAGAAGGAATGAATTGAATCAGAAAGCACCCAGATCGTGTAAGTAACAGAATTAACCACAAGCTTGGTGTTCAGAAAAATGTGTACACAGACATACACACATACTTAGTTATGAATTCATTCTGTGTTCTAGTATGGAAAAAGTAGAATAGAAAGAAAGTAGAGAAAAGAATCTGAGCACTTTGATGCCATAAAAAAGATGGGGAAAGAATGTCTTTAAATTCAAGCCATAGAAGTTATTGGGACAAATGCTGTGCATAGCTTCCCCCAATGTCTTACAGAGAACTCCATAAGAATAATGACTCCATCACTTACTAAAATATGCATCCTAAGATGCTTTGCACAGTGAATAGAGAAATGACAGAGATAGCACCAACTTGTCCTCATCTTACCCTGACTCCATTCTGTCCGGTCAAGGGCAATGTTTTAAACTCCAACCCCTGAAGAGTCACATCTATCTTGACAACACATTAGACTTCCCATGACACTGACCATGACCCACATATACAACCTCAATGTTTGCTGAATGTATAACTCAAGCAAATGTTACCAGGTTCCCCTGACCTATACCTGACAATGGTGTCATTGTGTGATTTTGTGGGTTTTATTTTTCAAATCCTTTACTTCTGAGAGTTCTTATTAACATTATATGTGTGATTGTTGGTAACTTTACAGTACGCCATAAAGGAATATTTGGAAAAAGGGCACACTTTATATTTCAATGCCAGCAGAGCACGTTTGTGTGTTTGAGGAATTGAAAGAGGTCTACATGAAAGAAAAATTAAAGGTTTATTTGTCACATTTACAATTTAATTTAATAATTTCATATAATAATCAGCATTTAGAATAATAAAGGAGCCTGGACCCCATTCTCCATTGTGCCCAAGATTTTTGAGAGCTGATACATTCACTCCAGGAAGGAGAATTCAGCCTGCTTGTTTTCCTTCAATATAAAAGTGTAGGAATGTTCTTGGAAAGTAAAACCTGCAGGAAAGAGAATAGGGGCTTCTTGGAACCCCTAGTAGCCATAACAGGATGAGACAGCCATCCCTTATGCAGGCTGATAGTTTCCTTCCCTAAGGTCAGAGACTTGTCTCTCTGTGTTCTTGCTCTTCCTGCTCTCACTCTTTCTAAGGGCCCATTTGTTTACCTAACATGATGATGATATATATGGCATTGTGATGTTGTAGTGATGCTTTGCAGTAGTGATGTATGTGATGTAGTGATGCATGTTAAAACCCTCACTCTGGAATAGAGGGCTCAGAACCCAGGGACACTGAAAACCTCTGATGAAGTAGACAGGGTTCTCAGTCGAGTGATGAGAGCTAGACTCCATTAGATATTTTTGCCTACTAAGAAATAAAGATCCAAGCAATCTGTGAGCTTATTTCTGGAGATGTGTACTAAGTGCTTATGAAACAACAGGTGTTATCCCTCTACATGGAAGGAGGAGCTAGACAGGGTAGGGGGGCGTGTAAGATGTTAGGTGTGCAGGAAGGTGAGGAGGATCTAGAGGAGGTGAGGAAGGAAAAGAATATAATAAAGTATATTGTCGAATTTTTGAAATTAAAAAATGGTGTGTGGAAGTTTGAATGGCATAGCTTTTTACATTCAGTAATTTGAGTTCACGCATAAAACTACCGGTGCCGGGTGGTGGTGGCCCACGCCTTTAATCCCAGCACTCGGGAGGCAGAGCCAGGCGGATCTCTGTGAGTTCGAGGTCAGCCTGGTCTACAAAGCAAGTTCCAGGAAAGGCACAAAACTACACAGAGAAATCCTGTCTCAAAAAAAAAAAAAACCTACTGGTGAAGCAGCTAAGCATTCCTGAGAACACCCACCCGTCTTCAAACTTAGACAATTCACAGAACCAAGACACCATCTATCCACTCATGCATTTATGGTTCCATGTTGACCAAATCCTCCAACATTAGATTCAACCTTTAAGTTCACTGACTACCACCGTTAAATGTTTGTTTTGAAATATTAACTTTTGGTCAGGGAAATAAAGAGGGTTTTTTTTTTTAAAAAAATAACATGCAACTTTATATTTGCACAAACTGGAAAACAAGAACTGTTTTTCAAGGTTATTTTCTGTCCTTGCTCATCTGTGAAGCGTTGCCAATTCCTCTAGCTAAAAAAGATAAAAAGCAATTCAGTCTAGCATATCTCTTTTAGGACCCCCCACATTAGAGTTTAATTATATTCAAACTAGTGTCTTCCAAACTTATTTAGGCGCTTTTAATATCCCCTCAAAGTAGGGTTCTGCACAGCATAATCTCTTAAGTGCTTGACTGCAAGGTGCATTATTTGGTATTTTGCATCTTATAAAACTATGTAAAACAAAAAAGTGAGAGTGGATAACTAAAATTTCCCATGCCTCATTTCCCCCATCTCCTAAATTGAATTAATAAAATCTATCATATTTCTTTCTGTCTTATGACCTTGAAGAAACTTAAGTAGAAATAAACTGTAAACATTTTTATAATTTTTATATCTAGTTGCTGTTTCAGACTGCCAAGTTATGTTGCTTTTGAAGAGCTACTGTGGTTCTTATTAAATTCTGAACAATTGTTCTGTCAACTTTCTATAACCATGAATAGCCAGGGAAACTGAGGCAGGATATATAGGCTCAGTCCATGGTCATGCTAAGTAAAAAATTGATTGATTTAAAGATTTTGTTATCTTCTAAGTTTAGAAAATTTCTAATGTCAGTATAATTTAACCATGTTTGAAAATAAAATTGGCATGTTGGCATTTGTGAAAATTGTCATAATGAGGTGGGGAGTGTAGCTCAGTTGACAGAGTGTTTGTTGACCATACACAAGGCTCTGTGTTTGATCCCCAGTACTGTATAATCCAGGCACAGTGGCATACCACAGCAATCTCAGCATTTAAGAGATGGAGATAGGGTCATAAATTCAATGTCATCTCTGTGTATAAGGTGAATTCAACGCTTTTGTGTGACATGAGACATTGTTTCAGAAATAAAAATGTTGTTTATCTAATTTTAATGCCCATTGAGTAATTGAATCAGGGCAGAAAATAAAAGGTCACCTGTGCTGACATACATATGTGTACAACGTGTTGGCAGATCTTATTTTTAAAATTTGAAGAATGGCTTATATTTGTCACAGCCTTAGAGCACCATTCATCCACTAGAAGCCCTAATATCACATGGGGAGTAGACACGTGATTTCCTGCTGGATATTTAGAGCACTCACAAGTTTTTTCCTATCAGGATTTAGCAAGACTGTTAAGAAATGTGGGAATCCAACTTTTGGGCAGTTTAAGGACACATCCTAGAGCTACTCTTTTTACTCAGTGTGCCATGGGATGGTGCGGGACTCAATTTTACTCAGGCCCTTGACATTCAACCTCTGCTTATGTTTTGACAAACTGAATTTGTAGCTTTTTCTTCTAAAGGTAGAGCACAGGAGATTTAAAGGAAATGTTTGATTAATCAGTTTTTTTTTTTTTTTATTTCCCTAAGGAGAACAAGGGCAGCATGGAAATGAAGAGAGAATGGCTTCTGAGAAGGAAGGTACCATGACTTAGGATAAAGCTCAACAGAATACCCAAAATTATTTACTGTAGATCCTGAAACTGCCTCATTACAGTTTCCTAATCTGTGTGTTCAGTTTTTGATAATGGCCCTCTTCTGGATTCAGTTTCAAAACTGAAGACTACTCTAAGCTCTAAACATGAAGGCAAAACACAACTACAAAAGTCTGTTTAAACAGTGACAATATGCAAATCCTCGAAACTGCGGAACCAGAACTTGGCTTTGGAGCCCAGTGTGTGTTTGCCTTTTATCACTTCTGAGCTCCGTAACCTTTCTAAATATCACTTACTTTGATTTCAGGATCCTGTCCTATAACATAAAAAACAATACAACCCAAATACTGCAGTTCTCAAACTCATCATCAAAGTAATGCTATCTAGGAAATGATATTGAGAAGGAGTCAATATCTCACAAAATTCAGGTTTCAGGAAGTGCACACTATTTATGAAGTTTACCCTGATCTCTGCTTTGACCTAAATCACAAAATTTTAGGGTCTGATTTCTCTGTCATTGTTTGCCTAAAAACTAACATGCCACTCATGAGTTACCTTAACCAGTTGCCATATTTATCTATTGAGATGATGAAACACCATGACCAAAAGCAGCTTGGGGAGGGAAGGGTTTATTTGCCTTACACTTCCATACTGTTATTCATCCTTGAAGGAACCAGGATAGTAACTCAAACAGGACCAGAAATGTGAGAGAGAGAAGCTGATGCAGAGGCCTGGAGGGGTGTTGCTTACTGGCTTTCTCCTCATGGCTTACTTAGCCTACTTTATTATAGAACCCAGGACCACCACACCTGGTGGCACCACCCACAATGGATGAGGACCACTGCCATCAATCTCCAATTAAGAAAATGCCATATACCTACATCTTATGGAGGTGTTTCCTCAATAGAGGTTTCCTGTTTTCAGAAGACACTTGCTTCTGTCAAGTTGACATCAAACTAACCAGGACATCAGCCCTTGTGCTTTGGAGTTCATGACAACAGTTTGTCTGTTACAAGGAAACCATATTTACTTTACTATTTTAATAATTGTGTTCTGCGAGCTCTTAATTTTAGTTCCTAATTCCTTTGAAAGGTAAAGTATAAACATTCTATCAACTGGATATTAGTTACTAAACATATACTATTTAAAAATGTGTGCTAGATGTTAGGTTCATTTCCTTAATTATGGTTAGCTGAGTATAAACTTTTGCATGGAAAAATTATTTCCAGGCTTTTAAAAATAATTCCTTGGTGTGACATTTTAGAAATTTCAGCTTTTCTATTTTTGCTTTTATTGACTCATGCAGTCTTAACTCAGAAGCAAAGATGTAACACCTAATCAGACAGAAGAGGTGGGTGGCCTGAGACAGGAGTACTAGTCAGCCTATTATGCTGAATTCCAAAAGTCTATGAGTAAATTTTGTTATTTTTAACACAGTGACAATTATTTCTTGTGTCCTCTTTTATAACCTGACTACCATTACTTTTTTCTTATTTGAGTGTGTGACATCAAAGATCTCTAGACACTTCTACTTGTTTCAAAGAGGGACTATAATTTGTAATAAAGTCATGTCTTAGAGAGGAGAAGGCATTGGGGATACCCTGATTGTATGAGGAAAACAAAACAAATATGACTACATAAAGAGAAGAGAGATGATGGAGGGTGTGTGGAAAGCAGGTTGTTAGGTAAACATTCTGTTCAACCAGAAACACTTTACCCAGGATTAAGATGTGGACCACCTTGTTGACTACCCAGTATTGACCAGAAATAATACACATTCTAGGTAAGACAGACCTGACAATTATTCAACAATTATGCATTGAGAGTCCAATTCAAATAATCAGGAAGACATATTTGTATCCACAGTCATCACATGCATACATTTATTAAGCCAGTTTCGTGAGTAAAGAGATCATTTCTTTTCACACTGATTTTTTTTTTGCTACTCAATTTTTTCTATCCTTTTACAAACCTATATTATTGACAAAGAATAAAGGGTAAAATGATTTAGTTTCATTTTCTTATACTTGTAACAAAATACCTGAAAAAAGCACATCAAGAAAGACAGGGTTTGTTTTTGTTTACAGTTAGAAGGTATACTCTATCATGTCAAGGAAAGAATGGCTTCAGGTACTTGAGGTGATCTGATCACATTGTATTCATTGTAAAGCAAGCACAGAGAGGCACATGATGTTGCTCAGGTCCTGTTGTCTTTTTTATTCAGTCCTAGACCTACGTTGATCTACATTGAGGGTGGGTCTTCTCCCTCATTAAAATCTCTCTGGGAATACACACACACACACACACACACACACATGAAAGAGAGACAGAGAGAGACAGAGACAGAGAGAGAGACAGAGAGACACAGAGAGAGAGAGAGACTCGCAAATTTTCATGACCTAGGTTATTTTAAGTAGCAGCAGTCAACAATCAAATTAAACATCACAGTATCCAAATTATTGATTCAATTAAACTTCCATTAACTGCTCCTTCCCCATTCCTTATGCTATTGTTTTTCTTGGCTGTCACCTTTTGTGTTGCAAAAGTTAATGTACATATTTAAGGAAACAAATGACACTGTGTGACTACAAAGTACAACAAGCAATTTTAGATATAGCATGAGACTATATTCTCTCACAAGATTTCTAAAATAGTAGAAACATATCGTTATAACTGCATCAAGAGTTCTGGTGTCATTTTGGTCTGTTTCTTTTTTCTTTTTGATCTGCTATATAAAAGTATTTGTAATCTACCATTGCTTAAGATTACAATGTCATTGCCTTGTATTATCCATCACCAATCTAAAGTTCTAATTATTATCCACAATTGCATTCTTTCCATTAATTTTGGCTCTGAAATAAAGCTTTAAGATGTGTGGTTGTTGTAATAAGAGAGGCCTGAGTGCCCTCAACACCTGTATACTTTTCATCCATGAATTCAGTGCTCAACACAAATCTGATTCAGCATAGCTTTGTACTTCTTGAGTTATTTCTTTTTAGATTTATTTATTATATTTTCTGTATGTGAGTGTTTTGCTTTACCAGCTTGCATGCTCGTCTGTGTACCACATTCATACATGGATCATGTAGAGGCTAGCAGGCATAAGATCCATGGAGTTGGAGTTACAGACACCATGTGGGTACTAAAGTGAACCTAGGTCTTCTGTAAGAGCAGCTTGTGCCCTTAACCACTGTGCCTTCTCCACAGCCTTGTACATTTTTGTGGAAAACTTCAGAGTGATCTCTGCATGTTCTACTATTCTTTAATTAGACTTGGAAAAATCTCCTTAGATTATATCCAAAATACATTTCTTGTTACAAAGGATCAATGCTTGAGAAATTGATAGAGAAAAGACTATGAACATCTTCATTTGCTAAATGAATAATCATGTGAGGTCACTTGTTATAGATGCTATGTTAGACATGATTAAAATTGTGACAAAGATACTTAGTGCAAAAATATTTTTATAAGACAACCATGACCCTTTGTGGTCAGGTTACACTCAAAGTCCTTGGAAATGATCTTCCTTTTCTTCTCCTTTTTTAACTAAATCTTCTTTTTTTTTTTTTTTTGAAAATTCACGAGCTGTGGTTTGGCCTTTGAACAATTATCTAGTTTTACGTTTTAGCAAGTGGAATTGTGATTTCCTAAAATGAAAAAAGTGCACTTAATTATTCCATTTATTAATTTATTAATAATTACCATTGTAAAGGGATATCTGTCCTGTGTTGACTGAGTTCTAGAATGCCTCTATTTTCAACCTGCTACCTATTCTTACCTCAAACTTAACATTTTTGTATTTAATATATGAAATTTTTAAATACTGTTATAATTGTGTTCCTTGGGAATATCTCCCTAGTGGCATGACAAATGTTGGAGGAGCAAAGACCATGGGAGATGATTCTTGCATATTTTTCTACTGCATTGAATGTATGGAAAGTCTTGATCACATTATTAACACACTGAATTTAAAAGAAAGCCAATTTTTACTTTAGGTTTCCAAATTAGATTTGCAATTGTTACCTAAACTGCGTGCCCTACTGAGAAAAAAAAGAAAAGAAAAAAAAAAAACATTACATTCCCTTTTCTTTTGCAGAAAAACAATTAGTCATTAAGAATATCAAACCCCTAAGGGCAGGGAAAAAGTATTTAAACCTCACCACATGTGGCTGAAAACAGGATTTTCTAACTAGGAAGGCTAATCAAGCACCCTGAATGTTCAAGATGTATTTTCTATTAAAGAGGGAACGCTGTAAGGCCAACTGTTTCACACCCATGTCTTTATACTCATTAATTAACCAGCTGCTGTGCACAATTCATTCCAAAGAAATAAGTTAACTAGAGATAATCCAAAAAATGAATCATATATTTGAACTACAGCTTGTGTTCTTACCACAGCCCCCACTCTCAAATGGTAGTAGCACTAAGTGGTTGGTGTTTTATGAGGCAAAGGGGATGATTAAGACTGAGATTGTATTTTAACATATGCCAACTTCACCTACACACGTCTTATCATTTTAAAAGTAATTAGTTTATTTCTAATTACTTGTGTGTGTTGGGGGTGGGGTGGATATGCATTTAAGTGCAGGAGCCCTTGGAGAGCAGAGTTATCAGATCCTCCTGATTCTGGGATGGGAACTGAACTCAGGGAATCTGCTTAGCCACTGAGCCATCTCTGCAGGCCTTCTTTTTGGTTCTTTGTGATGGAGTCCATATTGCCCAGTCTGTCCTCCAACTTCCTATGTAGCCTAAAGTGGTCTTAAACTTCTGATCCTTCTGCATGAACTTTCAGGGTGCTGTAACTACAGATGAACACCACCGTGCCCTAGTTGGATCTTACCTTCCTGACAGAGCTGAATGGTTGTTTCAATACTACTTTCCACTTTTTTTTTTTATTAATTTGATGAACATTTCATTTCAAATGTTGGAACCAACCAGGGAACATGTGTTGAATGATGTAATTCTGAAGAAAAATACCAGTTGTGTCCCAGATTACCCTGATGTTTCTCTGTGAAACATTTCAGTCTTTATCTGGCTCACTCTCTTGCCGTCATCAATGCAGAGTGAACATTTCCTCTCACACAGACATATACAGTGAAACCAAACCTGTATCTAGTCTGACTGGAGAATATTTAGCAGTCACTTTTCTTTGGCTTTCTGGAACTTCAGGTCGCTATAACCACAAGTCGATTGATAAGACAGGAAACTACCCTAGAGGTCCTTTCCACTGCTCTAAAATAGTGGTTCTCAACCTTCTTAATCTGTGACCCTTTAATATAGTTCCTCATGTTGTGGTGACCCCCAGCCATAAAATCATTTCCATTGATACTCCATAACTGTAATTTTGCTACTGTTGTGAATTGTTTTTCAAATATCTGCTACTTAGGATGTATGAAATGTGACCCCTGTGAAAGTGTCATTCAACCTACAAAGGGATCACAGCCCTCAGGATGAGAACCACCAGTCTAAAGTCAAAGCTCTTTTTGCCTCCTTTGCTCATTTTACTTTAATTTCTTTCATTTTATTTTAAATGTTTCTTGATTCTGAGACTATACCATAAACAATGTACTTTTGTCTAAGAGTTTGGTAATTGATACTTTTATAGATTCTAAGACCTATGCTGATGTGTGTGTGTGTGTGTGTGTGTGTGTGTATATGTGTGTGTGTGTGTGTGTGTGTGTGTGTGTGTGTGTGTGTGT